>JASTWR010002249.1:0-23610 GCA_030770355.1 Harpagoxenus sublaevis
GTCGCGTGCGGCGAAAGCAACACGCCGCGCGAACCGGTGCGGGACTTAGAATAATTTCGCTCGAGTCCCGCCGGAGGTCACGACGGCGCGAAAGCAACACGCCGCTCGCTGACTTGGTCGCGTGCGGCGAAAGCAACACGCCGCGCGAACCGGTGCGGGACTTAGAATAATTTCGCTCGAGTCCCGCCGGAGGTCACGACGGCGCGAAAGCAGCACGCCGCTCGCTGACTTGGTCGCGTGCGGCGAAAGCAACACGCCGCGCGTGCACTTGGAACATTCTCGCTCTTGCGGCGTCGGAGGTAACGACCGTGATTGAGAGTCTCATTACAAGTACCCTAATTAACGGTCGTACACTTGTCGTTTTGCACTGGTTTGGCGTCTTGTCATTTCTCGACGCCGTCCCCGTAGTGTCGATTCGCGTTTCCGTGCGTAAGCGCGACCGGAGATCACGACGGCGAAAGCAACACGCCGCGCGTGCACTTGGAACATTCTCGCTCTTGCGGCGTCGGAGGTAATGACCGTGATAGAGAGTCTCATTACAAGTACCCTAATTAACGGTCATACACTTGTCGCTTTGCTTCGGTTTGACGTTTTGTCATATCCCGACGTCGCCCTCGGAGTCGCTGTTCGCATATCCGTGCGTTAGCGCGACCGGAGATCACGACGGCGAAAGCAACACGCCGCGCGTGCACTTGGAACATTCTCGCTCTTGCGGCGTCGGAGGTAACGACCGTGATTGAGAGTCTCATTACAAGTACCCTAATTAACGGTCGTACACTTGTCGTTTTGCACTGGTTTGGCGTCTTGTCACCTCTCGACGCCGTCCCCGTAGTGTCGATTCGCGTTTCCGTGCGTAAGCGCGACCGGAGATCACGACGGCGAAAGCAACACGCCGCGCGTGCACTTGGAACATTCTCGCTCTTGCGGCGTCGGAGGTAATCGACCGTGATTGAGAGTCTCATTACAAGTACCCTAATTAACGGTCGTACACTTGTCGTTTTGCACTGGAGTCCCGCCGGAGGTCACGACGGCGCGAAAGCAACACGCCGCTCGCTGACTTGGTCGCGTGCGGCGAAAGCAACACGCCGCGCGAACCGGTGCGGGACTTAGAATAATTGCGCTCGAGTCCCGCCGGAGGTCACGACGGCGCGAAAGCAAGCACGCCGCTCGCTGACTTGGTCGCGTGCGGCGAAAGCAACACGCCGCGCGTGCACTTGGAACATTCTCGCTCTTGCGGCGTCGGAGGTACGACCGTGATTGAGAGTCTCATTACAAGTACCCTAATTACGGTCGTACACTTGTCGTTTTGCACTGGTTTGGCGTCTTGTCATTTCTCGACGCCGTCCCCGTAGTGTCGATTCGCGTTTCCGTGCGTAAGCGCGACCGGAGATCACGACGGCGAAAGCAACACGCCGCGCGTGCACTTGGAACATTCTCGCTCTTGCGGCGTCGGAGGTAATGACCGTGATAGAGAGTCTCATTACAAGTACCCTAATTAACGGTCATACACTTGTCGCTTTGCTTCGGTTTGACGTTTTGTCATATCCCGACGTCGCCCTCGGAGTCGCTGTTCGCATATCCGTGCGTTAGCGCGACCGGAGATCACGACGGCGAAAGCAACACGCCGCGCGTGCACTTGGAACATTCTCGCTCTTGCGGCGTCGGAGGTAACGACCGTGATTGAGAGTCTCATTACAAGTACCCTAATTAACGGTCGTACACTTGTCGTTTTGCACTGGTTTGGCGTCTTGTCACCTCTCGACGCCGTCCCCGTAGTGTCGATTCGCGTTTCCGTGCGTAAGCGCGACCGGAGATCACGACGGCGAAAGCAACACGCCGCGCGTGCACTTGGAACATTCTCGCTCTTGCGGCGTCGGAGGTATCGACCGTGATTGAGAGTCTCATTACAAGTACCCTAATTAACGGTCGTACACTTGTCGTTTTGCACTGGTTTGGCGTCTTGTCATTTCTCGACGCCGTCCCCGTAGTGTCGATTCGCGTTTCCGTGCGTAAGCGCGACCGGAGATCACGACGGCGAAAGCAACACGCCGCGCGAACCGGTGCGGGACTTAGAATAATTTCGCTCGAGTCCCGCCGGAGGTCACGACGGCGCGAAAGCAACACGCCGCTCGCTGACTTGGTCGCGTGCGGCGAAAGCAACACGCCGCGCGAACCGGTGCGGGACTTAGAATAATTTCGCTCGAGTCCCGCCGGAGGTCACGACGGCGCGAAAGCAACACGCCGCTCGCTGACTTGGTCGCGTGCGGCGAAAGCAACACGCCGCGCGTGCACTTGGAACATTCTCGCTCTTGCGGCGTCGGAGGTAACGACCGTGATTGAGAGTCTCATTACAAGTACCCTAATTAACGGTCGTACACTTGTCGTTTTGCACTGGTTTGGCGTCTTGTCATTTCTCGACGCCGTCCCCGTAGTGTCGATTCGCGTTTCCGTGCGTAAGCGCGACCGGAGATCACGACGGCGAAAGCAACACGCCGCGCGTGCACTTGGAACATTCTCGCTCTTGCGGCGTCGGAGGTAATGACCGTGATAGAGAGTCTCATTACAAGTACCCTAATTAACGGTCATACACTTGTCGCTTTGCTTCGGTTTGACGTTTTGTCATATCCCGACGTCGCCCTCGGAGTCGCTGTTCGCATATCCGTGCGTTAGCGCGACCGGAGATCACGACGGCGAAAGCAACACGCCGCGCGTGCACTTGGAACATTCTCGCTCTTGCGGCGTCGGAGGTAACGACCGTGATTGAGAGTCTCATTACAAGTACCCTAATTAACGGTCGTACACTTGTCGTTTTGCACTGGTTTGGCGTCTTGTCACCTCTCGACGCCGTCCCCGTAGTGTCGATTCGCGTTTCCGTGCGTAAGCGCGACCGGAGATCACGACGGCGAAAGCAACACGCCGCGCGTGCACTTGGAACATTCTCGCTCTTGCGGCGTCGGAGGTATCGACCGTGATTGAGAGTCTCATTACAAGTACCCTAATTAACGGTCGTACACTTGTCGTTTTGCACTGGTTTGGCGTCTTGTCATTTCTCGACGCCGTCCCCGTAGTGTCGATTCGCGTTTCCGTGCGTAAGCGCGACCGGAGATCACGACGGCGAAAGCAACACGCCGCGCGAACCGGTGCGGGACTTAGAATAATTTCGCTCGAGTCCCGCCGGAGGTCACGACGGCGCGAAAGCAACACGCCGCTCGCTGACTTGGTCGCGTGCGGCGAAAGCAACACGCCGCGCGTACCGGTGCGGGACTTAGAATAATTTCGCTCGAGTCCCGCCGGAGGTCACGACGGCGCGAAAGCAGCACGCCGCTCGCTGACTTGGTCGCGTGCGGCGAAAGCAACACGCCGCGCGTGCACTTGGAACATTCTCGCTCTTGCGGCGTCGGAGGTAACGACCGTGATTGAGAGTCTCATTACAAGTACCCTAATTAACGGTCGTACACTTGTCGTTTTGCACTGGTTTGGCGTCTTGTCATTTCTCGACGCCGTCCCCGTAGTGTCGATTCGCGTTTCCGTGCGTAAGCGCGACCGGAGATCACGACGGCGAAAGCAACACGCCGCGCGAACCGGTGCGGGACTTAGAATAATTTCGCTCGAGTCCCGCCGGAGGTCACGACGGCGCGAAAGCAACACGCCGCTCGCTGACTTGGTCGCGTGCGGCGAAAGCAACACGCCGCGCGAACCGGTGCGGGACTTAGAATAATTTCGCTCGAGTCCCGCCGGAGGTCACGACGGCGCGAAAGCAACACGCCGCTCGCTGACTTGGTCGCGTGCTGGCGAAAGCAACACGCCGCGCGTGCACTTGGAACATTCTCGCTCTTGCGGCGTCGGAGGTAACGACCGTGATTGAGAGTCTCATTACAAGTACCCTAATTAACGGTCGTACACTTGTCGTTTTGCACTGGTTTGGCGTCTTGTCACCTTCTCGACGCCGTCCCCGTAGTGTCGCATTCGCGTTTCCGTGCGTAAGCGCGACCGGAGATCACGACGGCGAAAGCAACACGCCATGCGTGCACTTGGAACATTCTCGCTCTTGCGGCGTCGGAGGTAACGACCGTGATTGAGAGTCTCATTACAAGTACCCAAATTAACGGTCATACACTTGTCGCTTTGCTTCGGTTTGACGTTTTGTCATATCCCGACGTCGCCCTCGGAGTCGCTGTTCGCATATCCGTGCGTTAGCGCGACCGGAGATCACGACAGCGAAAGCAACACGCCGCGCGTGCACTTGGAACATTCTCGCTCTTGCGGCGTCGGAGGTAACGACCGTGATTGAGAGTCTCATTACAAGTACCCTAATTAACGGTCGTACACTTGTCGTTTTGCACTGGTTTGGCGTCTTGTCATTTCTCGACGCCGTCCCCGTAGTGTCGATTCGCGTTTCCGTGCGTAAGCGCGACCGGAGATCACGACGGCGAAAGCAACACGCCGCGCGAACCGGTGCGGGACTTAGAATAATTTCGCTCGAGTCCCGCCGGAGGTCACAACACGCCGCGCGAACCGGTGCGGGACTTAGAATAATTTCGCTCGAGTCCCGCCGGAGGTCACGACGGCGCGAAAGCAACACGCCGCTCGCTGACTTGGTCGCGTGCGGCGAAAGCAACACGCCGCGCGTACCGGTGCGGGACTTAGAATAATTTCGCTCGAGTCCCGCCGGAGGTCACGACGGCGCGAAAGCAGCACGCCGCTCGCTGACTTGGTCGCGTGCGGCGAAAGCAACACGCCGCGCGTGCACTTGGAACATTCTCGCTCTTGCGGCGTCGGAGGTAACGACCGTGATTGAGAGTCTCATTACAAGTACCCTAATTAACGGTCGTACACTTGTCGTTTTGCACTGGTTTGGCGTCTTGTCATTTCTCGACGCCGTCCCCGTAGTGTCGATTCGCGTTTCCGTGCGTAAGCGCGACCGGAGATCACGACGGCGAAAGCAACACGCCGCGCGTGCACTTGGAACATTCTCGCTCTTGCGGCGTCGGAGGTAATGACCGTGATAGAGAGTCTCATTACAAGTACCCTAATTAACGGTCATACACTTGTCGCTTTGCTTCGGTTTGACGTTTTGTCATATCCCGACGTCGCCCTCGGAGTCGCTGTTCGCATATCCGTGCGTTAGCGCGACCGGAGATCACGACGGCGAAAGCAACACGCCGCGCGTGCACTTGGAACATTCTCGCTCTTGCGGCGTCGGAGGTAACGACCGTGATTGAGAGTCTCATTACAAGTACCCTAATTAACGGTCGTACACTTGTCGTTTTGCACTGGTTTGGCGTCTTGTCACCTCTCGACGCCGTCCCCGTAGTGTCGATTCGCGTTTCCGTGCGTAAGCGCGACCGGAGATCACGACGGCGAAAGCAACACGCCGCGCGTGCACTTGGAACATTCTCGCTCTTGCGGCGTCGGAGGTATCGACCGTGATTGAGAGTCTCATTACAAGTACCCTAATTAACGGTCGTACACTTGTCGTTTTGCACTGGTTTGGCGTCTTGTCACCTCTCGACGCCGTCCCCGTAGTGTCGATTCGCATTTTCGTGCGTAAGCGCGACCGGAGATCACGACGGCGAAAGCAACACGCCGCGCGAACCGGTGCGGGACTTAGAATAATTTCGCTCGAGTCCCGCCGGAGGTCACGACGGCGCGAAAGCAACACGCCGCTCGCTGACTTGGTCGCGTGCGGCGAAAGCAACACGCCGCGCGAACCGGTGCGAGACTTAGAATAATTTCGCTCGAGTCCCGCCGGAGGTCACGACGGCGCAAAAGCAACACGCCGCTCGCTGACTTGGTCGCGTGCGGCGAAAGCAACACGCCGCGCGAACCGGTGCGGGACTTAGAATAATTTCGCTCGAGTCCCGCCGGAGGTCACGACGGCGCGAAAGCAGCACGCCGCTCGCTGACTTGGTCGCGTGCGGCAAAAGCAACACGCCGCGCGTGCACTTGGAACATTCTCGCTCTTGCGGCGTCGGAGGTAACGACCGTGATTGAGAGTCTTATTACAAGTACCCTAATTAACGGTCGTACACTTGTCGTTTTGCACTGGTTTGGCGTCTTGTCATTTCTCGACGCCGTCCCCGTAGTGTCGATTCGCGTTTCCGTGCGTAAGCGCGACCGGAGATCACGACGGCGAAAGCAACACGCCGCGCGTGCACTTGGAACATTCTCGCTCTTGCGGCGTCGGAGGTAATGACCGTGATAGAGAGTCTCATTACAAGTACCCTAATTAACGGTCATACACTTGTCGTTTTGCACTGGTTTGGCGTCTTGTCACCTCTCGACGCCGTCCCCGTAGTGTCGATTCGCGTTTCCGTGCGTAAGCGCGACCGGAGATCACGACGGCGAAAGCAACACGCCGCGCGAACCGGTGCGGGACTTAGAATAATTTCGCTCGAGTCCCGCCGGAGGTCACGACGGCGCGAAAGCAACACGCCGCTCGCTGATTTGGTCGCGTGCGGCGAAAGCAACACGCCGCGCGAACCGGTGCGGGACTTAGAATAATTTCGCTCGAGTCCCGCCGGAGGTCACGACGGCGCGAAAGCAACACGCCGCTCGCTGACTTGGTCGCGTGTGGCGAAAGCAACACGCCGCGCGTGCACTTGGAACATTCTCGCTCTTGCGGCGTCGGAGGTAACGACCGTGATTGAGAGTCTCATTACAAGTACCCTAATTAACGGTCGTACACTTGTCGTTTTGCACTGGTTTGGCGTCTTGTCACCTCTCGACGCCGTCCCCGTAGTGTCGCATCGCGTTTCCGTGCGTAAGCGCGACCGGAGATCACGACGGCGAAAGCAACACGCCAGCGCGTGCACTTGGAACATTCTCGCTCTTGCGGCGTCGGAGGTAATGACCGTGATAGAGAGTCTCATTACAAGTACCCTAATTAACGGTCATACACTTGTCGCTTTGCTTCGGTTTGACGTTTTGTCATATCCCGACGTCGCCCTCGGAGTCGCTGTTCGCATATCCGTGCGTTAGCGCGACCGGAGATCACGACGGCGAAAGCAACACGCCGCGCGTGCACTTGGAACATTCTCGCTCTTGCGGCGTCGGAGGTAACGACCGTGATTGAGAGTCTCATTACAAGTACCCTAATTAACGGTCGTACACTTGTCGTTTTGCACTGGTTTGGCGTCTTGTCACCTCTCGACGCCGTCCCCGTAGTGTCGATTCGCGTTTCCGTGCGTAAGCGCGACCGGAGATCACGACGGCGAAAGCAACACGCCGCGCGTGCACTTGGAACATTCTCGCTCTTGCGGCGTCGGAGGTAATCGACCGTGATTGAGAGTCTCATTACAAGTACCCTAATTAACGGTCGTACACTTGTCGTTTTGCACTGGTTTGGCGTCTTGTCATTTCTCGACGCCGTCCCCGTAGTGTCGATTCGCGTTTCCGTGCGTAAGCGCGACCGGAGATCACGACGGCGAAAGCAACACGCCGCGCGAACCGGTGCGGGACTTAGAATAATTTCGCTCGAGTCCCGCCGGAGGTCACGACGGCGCGAAAGCAACACGCCGCTCGCTGACTTGGTCGCGTGCGGCGAAAGCAACACGCCGCGCGAACCGGTGCGGGACTTAGAATAATTTCGCTCGAGTCCCGCCGGAGGTCACGACGGCGCGAAAGCAACACGCCGCTCGCTGACTTGGTCGCGTGCGGCGAAAGCAACACGCCGCGCGTGCACTTGGAACATTCTCGCTCTTGCGGCGTCGGAGGTAACGACCGTGATTGAGAGTCTCATTACAAGTACCCTAATTAACGGTCGTACACTTGTCGTTTTGCACTGGTTTGGCGTCTTGTCATTTCTCGACGCCGTCCCCGTAGTGTCGATTCGCGTTTCCGTGCGTAAGCGCGACCGGAGATCACGACGGCGAAAGCAACACGCCGCGCGTGCACTTGGAACATTCTCGCTCTTGCGGCGTCGGAGGTAATGACCGTGATAGAGAGTCTCATTACAAGTACCCTAATTAACGGTCATACACTTGTCGCTTTGCTTCGGTTTGACGTTTTGTCATATCCCGACGTCGCCCTCGGAGTCGCTGTTCGCATATCCGTGCGTTAGCGCGACCGGAGATCACGACGGCGAAAGCAACACGCCGCGCGTGCACTTGGAACATTCTCGCTCTTGCGGCGTCGGAGGTAACGACCGTGATTGAGAGTCTCATTACAAGTACCCTAATTAACGGTCGTACACTTGTCGTTTTGCACTGGTTTGGCGTCTTGTCACCTCTCGACGCCGTCCCCGTAGTGTCGATTCGCGTTTCCGTGCGTAAGCGCGACCGGAGATCACGACGGCGAAAGCAACACGCCGCGCGTGCACTTGGAACATTCTCGCTCTTGCGGCGTCGGAGGTATCGACCGTGATTGAGAGTCTCATTACAAGTACCCTAATTAACGGTCGTACACTTGTCGTTTTGCACTGGTTTGGCGTCTTGTCACCTCTCGACGCCGTCCCCGTAGTGTCGATTCGCATTTTCGTGCGTAAGCGCGACCGGAGATCACGACGGCGAAAGCAACACGCCGCGCGAACCGGTGCGGGACTTAGAATAATTTCGCTCGAGTCCCGCCGGAGGTCACGACGGCGCGAAAGCAACACGCCGCTCGCTGACTTGGTCGCGTGCGGCGAAAGCAACACGCCGCGCGAACCGGTGCGAGACTTAGAATAATTTCGCTCGAGTCCCGCCGGAGGTCACGACGGCGCAAAAGCAACACGCCGCTCGCTGACTTGGTCGCGTGCGGCGAAAGCAACACGCCGCGCGAACCGGTGCGGGACTTAGAATAATTTCGCTCGAGTCCCGCCGGAGGTCACGACGGCGCGAAAGCAGCACGCCGCTCGCTGACTTGGTCGCGTGCGGCGAAAAGCAACACGCCGCGCGTGCACTTGGAACATTCTCGCTCTTGCGGCGTCGGAGGTAACGACCGTGATTGAGAGTCTCATTACAAGTACCCTAATTAACGGTCGTACACTTGTCGTTTTGCACTGGTTTGGCGTCTTGTCATTTCTCGACGCCGTCCCCGTAGTGTCGATTCGCGTTTCCGTGCGTAAGCGCGACCGGAGATCACGACGGCGAAAGCAACACGCCGCGCGTGCACTTGGAACATTCTCGCTCTTGCGGCGTCGGAGGTAATGACCGTGATAGAGAGTCTCATTACAAGTACCCTAATTAACGGTCATACACTTGTCGCTTTGCCTTCGGTTTGACGTTTTGTCATATCCCGACGTCGCCCTCGGAGTCGCTGTTCGCATATCCGTGCGTTAGCGCGACCGGAGATCACGACGGCGAAAGCAACACGCCGCGCGTGCACTTGGAACATTCTCGCTCTTGCGGCGTCGGAGGTAACGACCGTGATTGAGAGTCTCATTACAAGTACCCTAATTAACGGTCGTACACTTGTCGTTTTGCACTGGTTTGGCGTCTTGTCACCTCTCGACGCCGTCCCCGTAGTGTCGATTCGCGTTTCCGTGCGTAAGCGCGACCGGAGATCACGACGGCGAAAGCAACACGCCGCGCGTGCACTTGGAACATTCTCGCTCTTGCGGCGTCGGAGGTATCGACCGTGATTGAGAGTCTCATTACAAGTACCCTAATTAACGGTCGTACACTTGTCGTTTTGCACTGGTTTGGCGTCTTGTCACCTTCTCGACGCCGTCCCCGTAGTGTCGATTCGCAGTTTCCGTGCGTAAGCGCGACCGGAGATCACGACGGCGAAAGCAACACGCCGCGCGAACCGGTGCGGGACTTAGAATAATTTCGCTCGAGTCCCGCCGGAGGTCACGACGGCGCGAAAGCAACACGCCGCTCGCTGACTTGGTCGCGTGCGGCGAAAGCAACACGCCGCGCGTAACCGGTGCGGGACTTAGAATAATTTCGCTCGAGTCCCGCCGGAGGTCACGACGGCGCGAAAGCAGCACGCCGCTCGCTGACTTGGTCGCGTGCGGCGAAAGCAACACGCCGCGCGTGCACTTGGAACATTCTCGCTCTTGCGGCGTCGGAGGTAACGACCGTGATTGAGAGTCTCATTACAAGTACCCTAATTAACGGTCGTACACTTGTCGTTTTGCACTGGTTTGGCGTCTTGTCATTTCTCGACGCCGTCCCCGTAGTGTCGATTCGCGTTTCCGTGCGTAAGCGCGACCGGAGATCACGACGGCGAAAGCAACACGCCGCGCGTGCACTTGGAACATTCTCGCTCTTGCGGCGTCGGAGGTAATGACCGTGATAGAGAGTCTCATTACAAGTACCCTAATTAACGGTCATACACTTGTCGCTTTGCTTCGGTTTGACGTTTTGTCATATCCCGACGTCGCCCTCGGAGTCGCTGTTCGCATATCCGTGCGTTAGCGCGACCGGAGATCACGACGGCGAAAGCAACACGCCGCGCGTGCACTTGGAACATTCTCGCTCTTGCGGCGTCGGAGGTAACGACCGTGATTGAGAGTCTCATTACAAGTACCCTAATTAACGGTCGTACACTTGTCGTTTTGCACTGGTTTGGCGTCTTGTCACCTCTCGACGCCGTCCCCGTAGTGTCGATTCGCGTTTCCGTGCGTAAGCGCGACCGGAGATCACGACGGCGAAAGCAACACGCCGCGCGTGCACTTGGAACATTCTCGCTCTTGCGGCGTCGGAGGTATCGACCGTGATTGAGAGTCTCATTACAAGTACCCTAATTAACGGTCGTACACTTGTCGTTTTGCACTGGTTTGGCGTCTTGTCACTTCTCGACGCCGTCCCGAGTGCGGCGAAAGCAATACGCCGCGCGAACCGGTGCGGGGACTTATAATAATTTCGCTCGAGTCCCGCCGGAGGTCACGACGGCGCGAAAGCAACACGCCGCTCGCTGACTTGGTCGCGTGCGGCGAAGCAAAACGCCGCGCGTGCACTTGGAACATTCTCGCTCTTGCGGCGTCGAGGTAACGACCGTGATTGAGAGTCTCATTACAAGTACCCTAATTAACGGTCGTACACTTGTCGTTTTGCACTGGTTTGGCGTCTTGTCATTTCTCGACGCCGTCCCCGTAGTGTCGATTCGCGTTTCCGGTGCGTAAGCGCGACCGGAGATCACGACGGCGAAGCAACACGCCGCGCGTGCACTTGGGAACATTCTCGCTCTGCGGCGTCGGAGGGTAATGACCGTGATAGAGAGTCTCCTTACAAGTACCCCTAATTAACGGAAGCAACACGCCGCGCGAACCGGTGCGGGACTTAGAATAATTTCGCTCGAGTCCCGCCGGAGGTCACGACGGCGCGAAAGCAACACGCCGCTCGCTGACTTGGTCGCGTGTGGCGAAAGCAACACGCCGCGCGTGCACTTGGAACATTCTCGCTCTTGCGGCGTCGGAGGTAACGACCGTGATTGAGAGTCTCATTACAAGTACCCTAATTAACGGTCGTACACTTGTCGTTTTGCACTGGTTTGGCGTCTTGTCACCTCTCGACGCCGTCCCCGTAGTGTCGCATCGCGTTTCCGTGCGTAAGCGCGACCGGAGATCACGACGGCGAAAGCAACACGCCATGCGTGCACTTGGAACATTCTCGCTCTTGCGGCGTCGGAGGTAACGACCGTGATTGAGAGTCTCATTACAAGTACCCAAATTAACGGTCATACACTTGTCGCTTTGCTTCGGTTTGACGTTTTGTCATATCCCGACGTCGCCCTCGGAGTCGCTGTTCGCATATCCGTGCGTTAGCGCGACCGGAGATCACGACAGCGAAAGCAACACGCCGCGCGTGCACTTGGAACATTCTCGCTCTTGCGGCGTCGGAGGTAACGACCGTGATTGAGAGTCTCATTACAAGTACCCTAATTAACGGTCGTACACTTGTCGTTTTGCACTGGTTTGGCGTCTTGTCATTTCTCGACGCCGTCCCCGTAGTGTCGATTCGCGTTTCCGTGCGTAAGCGCGACCGGAGATCACGACGGCGAAAGCAACACGCCGCGCGAACCGGTGCGGGACTTAGAATAATTTCGCTCGAGTCCCGCCGGAGGTCACGACGGCGCGAAAGCAACACGCCGCTCGCTGACTTGGTCGCGTGCGGCGAAAGCAACACGCCGCGCGTAACCGGTGCGGGACTTAGAATAATTTCGCTCGAGTCCCGCCGGAGGTCACGACGGCGCGAAAGCAGCACGCCGCTCGCTGACTTGGTCGCGTGCGGCGAAAGCAACACGCCGCGCGTGCACTTGGAACATTCTCGCTCTTGCGGCGTCGGAGGTAACGACCGTGATTGAGAGTCTCATTACAAGTACCCTAATTAACGGTCGTACACTTGTCGTTTTGCACTGGTTTGGCGTCTTGTCATTTCTCGACGCCGTCCCCGTAGTGTCGATTCGCGTTTCCGTGCGTAAGCGCGACCGGAGATCACGACGGCGAAAGCAACACGCCGCGCGTGCACTTGGAACATTCTCGCTCTTGCGGCGTCGGAGGTAATGACCGTGATAGAGAGTCTCATTACAAGTACCCTAATTAACGGTCATACACTTGTCGCTTTGCTTCGGTTTGACGTTTTGTCATATCCCGACGTCGCCCTCGGAGTCGCTGTTCGCATATCCGTGCGTTAGCGCGACCGGAGATCACGACGGCGAAAGCAACACGCCGCGCGTGCACTTGGAACATTCTCGCTCTTGCGGCGTCGGAGGTAACGACCGTGATTGAGAGTCTCATTACAAGTACCCTAATTAACGGTCGTACACTTGTCGTTTTGCACTGGTTTGGCGTCTTGTCACCTCTCGACGCCGTCCCCGTAGTGTCGATTCGCGTTTCCGTGCGTAAGCGCGACCGGAGATCACGACGGCGAAAGCAACACGCCGCGCGTGCACTTGGAACATTCTCGCTCTTGCGGCGTCGGAGGTATCGACCGTGATTGAGAGTCTCATTACAAGTACCCTAATTAACGGTCGTACACTTGTCGTTTTGCACTGGTTTGGCGTCTTGTCACCTCTCGACGCCGTCCCCGTAGTGTCGATTCGCATTTTCGTGCGTAAGCGCGACCGGAGATCACGACGGCGAAAGCAACACGCCGCGCGAACCGGTGCGGGACTTAGAATAATTTCGCTCGAGTCCCGCCGGAGGTCACGACGGCGCGAAAGCAACACGCCGCTCGCTGACTTGGTCGCGTGCGGCGAAAGCAACACGCCGCGCGAACCGGTGCGAGACTTAGAATAATTTCGCTCGAGTCCCGCCGGAGGTCACGACGGCGCGAAAGCAACACGCCGCTCGCTGACTTGGTCGCGTGCGGCGAAAGCAACACGCCGCGCGTACCGGTGCGGGACTTAGAATAATTTCGCTCGAGTCCCGCCGGAGGTCACGACGGCGCGAAAGCAGCACGCCGCTCGCTGACTTGGTCGCGTGCGGCAAAAGCAACACGCCGCGCGTGCACTTGGAACATTCTCGCTCTTGCGGCGTCGGAGGTAACGACCGTGATTGAGAGTCTCATTACAAGTACCCTAATTAACGGTCGTACACTTGTCGTTTTGCACTGGTTTGGCGTCTTGTCATTTCTCGACGCCGTCCCCGTAGTGTCGATTCGCGTTTCCGTGCGTAAGCGCGACCGGAGATCACGACGGCGAAAGCAACACGCCGCGCGAACCGGTGCGGGACTTAGAATAATTTCGCTCGAGTCCCGCCGGAGGTCACGACGGCGCGAAAGCAACACGCCGCTCGCTGACTTGGTCGCGTGCGGCGAAAGCAACACGCCGCGCGTAACCGGTGCGGGACTTAGAATAATTTCGCTCGAGTCCCGCCGGAGGTCACGACGGCGCGAAAGCAACACGCCGCTCGCTGACTTGGTCGCGTGCGGCGAAAGCAACACGCCGCGCGTGCACTTGGAACATTCTCGCTCTTGCGGCGTCGGAGGTAACGACCGTGATTGAGAGTCTCATTACAAGTACCCTAATTAACGGTCGTACACTGTCGTTTTGCACTGGTTTGGCGTCTTGTCATTTCTCGACGCCGTCCCCGTAGTGTCGATTCGCGTTTCCGTGCGTAAGCGCGACCGGAGATCACGACGGCGAAAGCAACACGCCGCGCGTGCACTTGGAACATTCTCGCTCTTGCGGCGTCGGAGGTAATGACCGTGATAGAGAGTCTCATTACAAGTACCCTAATTAACGGTCATACACTTGTCGCTTTGCTCTGGTTTGACGTTTTGTCATATCTCGACGTCGCCCTCGGAGTCTCGCATCGCGTTTCCGTGCGTAAGCGCGACCGGAGATCACGACGGCGAAAGCAACACGCCATGCGTGCACTTGGAACATTCTCGCTCTTGCGGCGTCGGAGGTAACGACCGTGATTGAGAGTCTCATTACAAGTACCCAAATTAACGGTCATACACTTGTCGCTTTGCTTCGGTTTGACGTTTTGTCATATCCCGACGTCGCCCTCGGAGTCGCTGTTCGCATATCCGTGCGTTAGCGCGACCGGAGATCACGACAGCGAAAGCAACACGCCGCGCGTGCACTTGGAACATTCTCGCTCTTGCGGCGTCGGAGGTAACGACCGTGATTGAGAGTCTCATTACAAGTACCCTAATTAACGGTCGTACACTTGTCGTTTTGCACTGGTTTGGCGTCTTGTCATTTCTCGACGCCGTCCCCGTAGTGTCGATTCGCGTTTCCGTGCGTAAGCGCGACCGGAGATCACGACGGCGAAAGCAACACGCCGCGCGAACCGGTGCGGGACTTAGAATAATTTCGCTCGAGTCCCGCCGGAGGTCACGACGGCGCGAAAGCAACACGCCGCTCGCTGACTTGGTCGCGTGCGGCGAAAGCAACACGCCGCGCGTACCGGTGCGGGACTTAGAATAATTTCGCTCGAGTCCCGCCGGAGGTCACGACGGCGCGAAAGCAGCACGCCGCTCGCTGACTTGGTCGCGTGCGGCGAAAGCAACACGCCGCGCGTGCACTTGGAACATTCTCGCTCTTGCGGCGTCGGAGGTAACGACCGTGATTGAGAGTCTCATTACAAGTACCCTAATTAACGGTCGTACACTTGTCGTTTTGCACTGGTTTGGCGTCTTGTCATTTCTCGACGCCGTCCCCGTAGTGTCGATTCGCGTTTCCGTGCGTAAGCGCGACCGGAGATCACGACGGCGAAAGCAACACGCCGCGCGTGCACTTGGAACATTCTCGCTCTTGCGGCGTCGGAGGTAATGACCGTGATAGAGAGTCTCATTACAAGTACCCTAATTAACGGTCGTACACTTGTCGTTTTGCACTGGTTTGGCGTCTTGTCACCTCTCGACGCCGTCCCCGTAGTGTCGATTCGCGTTTCCGTGCGTAAGCGCGACCGGAGATCACGACGGCGAAAGCAACACGCCGCGCGTGCACTTGGAACATTCTCGCTCTTGCGGCGTCGGAGGTATCGACCGTGATTGAGAGTCTCATTACAAGTACCCTAATTAACGGTCGTACACTTGTCGTTTTGCACTGGTTTGGCGTCTTGTCACCTCTCGACGCCGTCCCCGTAGTGTCGATTCGCATTTCCGTGCGTAAGCGCGACCGGAGATCACGACGGCGAAAGCAACACGCCGCGCGAACCGGTGCGGGACTTAGAATAATTTCGCTCGAGTCCCGCCGGAGGTCACGACGGCGCGAAAGCAACACGCCGCTCGCTGACTTGGTCGCGTGCGGCGAAAGCAACACGCCGCGCGAACCGGTGCGAGACTTAGAATAATTTCGCTCGAGTCCCGCCGGAGGTCACGACGGCGCAAAAGCAACACGCCGCTCGCTGACTTGGTCGCGTGCGGCGAAAGCAACACGCCGCGCGAACCGGTGCGGGACTTAGAATAATTTCGCTCGAGTCCCGCCGGAGGTCACGACGGCGCGAAAGCAGCACGCCGCTCGCTGACTTGGTCGCGTGCGGCAAAAGCAACACGCCGCGCGTGCACTTGGAACATTCTCGCTCTTGCGGCGTCGGAGGTAACGACCGTGATTGAGAGTCTTATTACAAGTACCCTAATTAACGGTCGTACACTTGTCGTTTTGCACTGGTTTGGCGTCTTGTCATTTCTCGACGCCGTCCCCGTAGTGTCGATTCGCGTTTCCGTGCGTAAGCGCGACCGGAGATCACGACGGCGAAAGCAACACGCCGCGCGAACCGGTGCGGGACTTAGAATAATTTCGCTCGAGTCCCGCCGGAGGTCACGACGGCGCGAAAGCAACACGCCGCTCGCTGACTTGGTCGCGTGCGGCGAAAGCAACACGCCGCGCGAACCGGTGCGGGACTTAGAATAATTTCGCTCGAGTCCCGCCGGAGGTCACGACGGCGCGAAAGCAACACGCCGCTCGCTGACATGGTCGCGTGCGGCGAAAGCAACACGCCGCGCGAACCGGTGCGGGACTTAGAATAATTTCGCTCGAGTCCCGCCGGAGGTCACGACGGCGCGAAAGCAACACGCCGCTCGCTGACTTGGTCGCGTGCGGCGAAAGCAACACGCCGCGCGAACCGGTGCGGGACTTAGAATAATTTCGCTCGAGTCCCGCCGGAGGTCACGACGGCGCGAAAGCAACACGCCGCTCGCTGACTTGGTCGCGTGCGGCGAAAGCAACACGCCGCGCGAACCGGTGCGGGACTTAGAATAATTTCGCTCGAGTCCCGCCGGAGGTCACGACGGCGCGAAAGCAACACGCCGCTCGCTGACTTGGTCGCGTGCGGCGAAAGCAACACGCCGCGCGAACCGGTGCGGGACTTAGAATAATTTCGCTCGAGTCCCGCCGGAGGTCACGACGGCGCGAAAGCAACACGCCGCGCGTGCACTTGGAACATTCTCGCTCTTGCGGCGTCGGAGGTAACGACCGTGATTGAGAGTCTCATTACAAGTACTCTAATTAACGGTCATACACTTGTCGCTTTGCTTCGGTTTGACGTTTTATCATATCCCGACGTCGCCCTCGGAGTCGCTGTTCGCATATCCGTGCGTTAGCGCGACCGGAGATCACGACGGCGAAAGCAACACGCCGCGCGTGCACTTGGAACATTCTCGCTCTTGCGGCGTCGGAGGTAACGACCGTGATTGAGAGTCTCATTACAAGTACCCTAATTAACGGTCGTACACTTGTCGTTTTGCACTGGTTTGGCGTCTTGTCACCTCTCGACGCCGTCCCCGTAGTGTCGATTCGCGTTTCCGTGCGTAAGCGCGACCGGAGATCACGACGGCGAAAGCAACACGCCGCGCGTGCACTTGGAACATTCTCGATCTTGCGGCGTCGGAGGTAACGACCGTGATTGAGAGTCTCATTACAAGTATCCCTAATTAACGGTCGTACACTTGTCGTTTTGCACTGGTTTGGCGTCTTGTCACCTCTCGACGCCGTCCCCGTAGTGTCGATTCGCGTTTCCGTGCGTAAGCGCGACCGGAGATCACGACGGCGAAAGCAACACGCCGCGCGTGCACTTGGAACATTCTCGCTCTTGCGGCGTCGGAGGTAACGACCGTGATTGAGAGTCTCATTACAAGTACTCTAATTAACGGTCATACACTTGTCGCTTTGCTTCGGTTTGACGTTTTATCATATCCCGACGTCGCCCTCGGAGTCGCTGTTCGCATATCCGTGCGTAAGCGCGACCGGAGATCACGACGGCGAAAGCAACACGCCGCGCGTGCACTTGGAACATTCTCGCTCTTGCGGCGTCGGAGGTAACGACCGTGATTGAGAGTCTCATTACAAGTACCCTAATTAACGGTCATACACTTGTCGCTTTGCTTCGGTTTGACGTTTTGTCATATCCCGACGTCGCCCTCGGAGTCGCTGTTCGCATATCCGTGCGTTAGCGCGACCGGAGATCACGACGGCGAAAGCAACACGCCGCGCGTGCACTTGGAACATTCTCGATCTTGCGGCGTCGGAGGTAACGACCGTGATTGAGAGTCTCATTACAAGTATCCTAATTAACGGTCGTACACTTGTCGTTTTGCACTGGTTTGGCGTCTTGTCACCTCTCGACGCCGTCCCCGTAGTGTCGATTCGCGTTTCCGTGCGTAAGCGCGACCGGAGATCACGACGGCGAAAGCAACACGCCGCGCGTGCACTTGGAACATTCTCGATCTTGCGGCGTCGGAGGTAACGACCGTGATTGAGAGTCTCATTACAAGTATCCTAATTAACGGTCGTACACTTGTCGTTTTGCACTGGTTTGGCGTCTTGTCACCTCTCGACGCCGTCCCCGTAGTGTCGATTCGCGTTTCCGTGCGTAAGCGCGACCGGAGATCACGACGGCGAAAGCAACACGCCGCGCGTGCACTTGGAACATTCTCGCTCTTGCGGCGTCGGAGGTAACGACCGTGATTGAGAGTCTCATTACAAGTACTCTAATTAACGGTCATACACTTGTCGCTTTGCTTCGGTTTGACGTTTTATCATATCCCGACGTCGCCCTCGGAGTCGCTGTTCGCATATCCGTGCGTTAGCGCGACCGGAGATCACGACGGCGAAAGCAACACGCCGCGCGTGCACTTGGAACATTCTCGCTCTTGCGGCGTCGGAGGTAACGACCGTGATTGAGAGTCTCATTACAAGTACCCTAATTAACGGTCGTACACTTGTCGTTTTGCACTGGTTTGGCGTCTTGTCACCTCTCGACGCCGTCCCCGTAGTGTCGATTCGCGTTTCCGTGCGTAAGCGCGACCGGAGATCACGACGGCGAAAGCAACACGCCGCGCGTGCACTTGGAACATTCTCGCTCTTGCGGCGTCGGAGGTAACGACCGTGATTGAGAGTCTCATTACAAGTACTCTAATTAACGGTCATACACTTGTCGCTTTGCTTCGGTTTGACGTTTTATCATATCCCGACGTCGCCCTCGGAGTCGCTGTTCGCATATCCGTGCGTTAAGCGCGACCGGAGATCACGACGGCGAAAGCAACACGCCGCGCGTGCACTTGGAACATTCTCGATCTTGCGGCGTCGGAGGTAACGACCGTGATTGAGAGTCTCATTACAAGTATCCTAATTAACGGTCGTACACTTGTCGTTTTGCACTGGTTTGGCGTCTTGTCACCTCTCGACGCCGTCCCCGTAGTGTCGATTCGCGTTTCCGTGCGTAAGCGCGACCGGAGATCACGACGGCGAAAGCAACACGCCGCGCGTGCACTTGGAACATTCTCGATCTTGCGGCGTCGGAGGTAACGACCGTGATTGAGAGTCTCATTACAAGTATCCTAATTAACGGTCGTACACTTGTCGTTTTGCACTGGTTTGGCGTCTTGTCACCTCTCGACGCCGTCCCCGTAGTGTCGATTCGCGTTTCCGTGCGTAAGCGCGACCGGAGATCACGACGGCGAAAGCAACACGCCGCGCGTGCACTTGGAACATTCTCGCTCTTGCGGCGTCGGAGGTAACGACCGTGATTGAGAGTCTCATTACAAGTACTCTAATTAACGGTCATACACTTGTCGCTTTGCTTCGGTTTGACGTTTTATCATATCCCGACGTCGCCCTCGGAGTCGCTGTTCGCATATCCGTGCGTTAGCGCGACCGGAGATCACGACGGCGAAAGCAACACGCCGCGCGTGCACTTGGAACATTCTCGATCTTGCGGCGTCGGAGGTAACGACCGTGATTGAGAGTCTCATTACAAGTATCCTAATTAACGGTCGTACACTTGTCGTTTTGCACTGGTTTGGCGTCTTGTCACCTCTCGACGCCGTCCCCGTAGTGTCGATTCGCGTTTCCGTGCGTAAGCGCGACCGGAGATCACGACGGCGAAAGCAACACGCCGCGCGTGCACTTGGAACATTCTCGATCTTGCGGCGTCGGAGGTAACGACCGTGATTGAGAGTCTCATTACAAGTATCCTAATTAACGGTCGTACACTTGTCGTTTTGCACTGGTTTGGCGTCTTGTCACCTCTCGACGCCGTCCCCGTAGTGTCGATTCGCGTTTCCGTGCGTAAGCGCGACCGGAGATCACGACGGCGAAAGCAACACGCCGCGCGTGCACTTGGAACATTCTCGCTCTTGCGGCGTCGGAGGTAACGACCGTGATTGAGAGTCTCATTACAAGTACTCTAATTAACGGTCATACACTTGTCGCTTTGCTTCGGTTTGACGTTTTATCATATCCCGACGTCGCCCTCGGAGTCGCTGTTCGCATATCCGTGCGTTAGCGCGACCGGAGATCACGACGGCGAAAGCAACACGCCGCGCGTGCACTTGGAACATTCTCGATCTTGCGGCGTCGGAGGTAACGACCGTGATTGAGAGTCTCATTACAAGTATCCTAATTAACGGTCGTACACTTGTCGTTTTGCACTGGTTTGGCGTCTTGTCACCTCTCGACGCCGTCCCCGTAGTGTCGATTCGCGTTTCCGTGCGTAAGCGCGACCGGAGATCACGACGGCGAAAGCAACACGCCGCGCGTGCACTTGGAACATTCTCGCTCTTGCGGCGTCGGAGGTAACGACCGTGATTGAGAGTCTCATTACAAGTACTCTAATTAACGGTCATACACTTGTCGCTTTGCTTCGGTTTGACGTTTTATCATATCCCGACGTCGCCCTCGGAGTCGCTGTTCGCATATCCGTGCGTTAGCGCGACCGGAGATCACGACGGCGAAAGCAACACGCCGCGCGTGCACTTGGAACATTCTCGCTCTTGCGGCGTCGGAGGTAACGACCGTGATTGAGAGTCTCATTACAAGTACCCTAATTAACGGTCGTACACTTGTCGTTTTGCACTGGTTTGGCGTCTTGTCACCTCTCGACGCCGTCCCCGTAGTGTCGATTCGCGTTTCCGTGCGTAAGCGCGACCGGAGATCACGACGGCGAAAGCAACACGCCGCGCGTGCACTTGGAACATTCTCGATCTTGCGGCGTCGGAGGTAACGACCGTGATTGAGAGTCTCATTACAAGTATCCTAATTAACGGTCGTACACTTGTCGTTTTGCACTGGTTTGGCGTCTTGTCACCTCTCGACGCCGTCCCCGTAGTGTCGATTCGCGTTTCCGTGCGTAAGCGCGACCGGAGATCACGACGGCGAAAGCAACACGCCGCGCGTGCACTTGGAACATTCTCGCTCTTGCGGCGTCGGAGGTAACGACCGTGATTGAGAGTCTCATTACAAGTACTCTAATTAACGGTCATACACTTGTCGCTTTGCTTCGGTTTGACGTTTTATCATATCCCGACGTCGCCCTCGGAGTCGCTGTTCGCATATCCGTGCGTTAGCGCGACCGGAGATCACGACGGCGAAAGCAACACGCCGCGCGTGCACTTGGAACATTCTCGCTCTTGCGGCGTCGGAGGTAACGACCGTGATTGAGAGTCTCATTACAAGTACCCTAATTAACGGTCATACACTTGTCGCTTTGCTTCGGTTTGACGTTTTGTCATATCCCGACGTCGCCCTCGGAGTCGCAGTTCGCATGTCCGTGCGTTAGCGCGACCGGAGATCACGACGGCGAAAGCAACACGCCGCGCGTGCACTTGGAACATTCTCGCTCTTGCGGCGTCGGAGGTAACGACCGTGATTGAGAGTCTCATTACAAGTACCCTAATTAACGGTCATACACTTGTCGCTTTGCTTCGGTTTGACGTCTTGTCATATCCCGACGCCGTCCCTCGGAGTCGCTGTTCGCATATCCGTGCGTTAGCGCGACCGGAGATCACGACGGCGAAAGCAACACGCCGCGCGTGCACTTGGAACATTCTCGCTCTTGCGGCGTCGGAGGTAACGACCGTGATTGAGAGTCTCATTACAAGTACCCTAATTAACGGTCATACACTTGTCGCTTTGCTTCGGTTTGACGTTTTGTCATATCCCGACGTCGCCCTCGGAGTCGCAGTTCGCATGTCCGTGCGTTAGCGCGACCGGAGATCACGACGGCGAAAGCAACACGCCGCGCGTGCACTTGGAACATTCTCGATCTTGCGGCGTCGGAGGTAACGACCGTGATTGAGAGTCTCATTACAAGTATCCTAATTAACGGTCGTACACTTGTCGTTTTGCACTGGTTTGGCGTCTTGTCACCTCTCGACGCCGTCCCCGTAGTGTCGATTCGCGTTTCCGTGCGTAAGCGCGACCGGAGATCACGACGGCGAAAGCAACACGCCGCGCGTGCACTTGGAACATTCTCGCTCTTGCGGCGTCGGAGGTAACGACCGTGATTGAGAGTCTCATTACAAGTACTCTAATTAACGGTCATACACTTGTCGCTTTGCTTCGGTTTGACGTTTTATCATATCCCGACGTCGCCCTCGGAGTCGCTGTTCGCATATCCGTGCGTTAGCGCGACCGGAGATCACGACGGCGAAAGCAACACGCCGCGCGTGCACTTGGAACATTCTCGCTCTTGCGGCGTCGGAGGTAACGACCGTGATTGAGAGTCTCATTACAAGTACCCTAATTAACGGTCATACACTTGTCGCTTTGCTTCGGTTTGACGTTTTGTCATATCCCGACGTCGCCCTCGGAGTCGCTGTTCGCATATCCGTGCGTTAGCGCGACCGGAGATCACGACGGCGAAAGCAACACGCCGCGCGTGCACTTGGAACATTCTCGCTCTTGCGGCGTCGGAGGTAACGACCGTGATTGAGAGTCTCATTACAAGTACCCTAATTAACGGTCATACACTTGTCGCTTTGCTTCGGTTTGACGTTTGTCATATCCCGACGCCGTCCCTCGGAGTCGCGTTCGCATTTCCGTGCGTTAGCGCGACCGGAGATCACGACGGCGAAAGCAACACGCCGCGCGTGCACTTGGAACATTCTCGCTCTTGCGGCGTCGGAGGTAACGACCGTGATTGAGAGTCTCATTACAAGTATCCTAATTAACGGTCGTACACTTGTCGTTTTGCTACTGGTTTGACGTCTTGTCACCTCTCCGACGTCCGTCCCCGTAGTGTCGATTCGCAGTTCCGTGCGTAGCGCGACCGGAGATCACGACGGCGAAAGCAACACGCCGCGCGTGCACTTGGAACATTCTCGCTCTTGCGGCGTCGGAGGTAACGACCGTGATTGAGAGTCTCATTACAAGTACCCTAATTAACGGTCATACACTTGTCGCTTTGCTTCGGTTTGACGTTTTGTCATATCCCGACGTCGCCCTCGGAGTCGCTGTTCGCATATCCGTGCGTTAGCGCGACCGGAGATCACGACGGCGAAAGCAACACGCCGCGCGTGCACTTGGAACATTCTCGATCTTGCGGCGTCGGAGGTAACGACCGTGATTGAGAGTCTCATTACAAGTACCCTAATTAACGGTCATACACTTGTCGCTTTGCTTCGGTTTGACGTTTTGTCATATCCCGACGTCGCCCTCGGAGTCGCAGTTCGCATGTCCGTGCGTTAGCGCGACCGGAGATCACGACGGCGAAAGCAACACGCCGCGCGTGCACTTGGAACATTCTCGCTCTTGCGGCGTCGGAGGTAACGACCGTGATTTAGAGTCTCATTACAAGTACCCTAATTAACGGTCATACACTTGTCGCTTTGCTTCGGTTTGACGTTTTATCATATCCCGACGTCGCCCTCGGAGTCGCTGTTCGCATATCCGTGCGTTAGCGCGACCGGAGATCACGACGGCGAAAGCAACACGCCGCGCGTGCACTTGGAACATTCTCGCTCTTGCGGCGTCGGAGGTAACGACCGTGATTGAGAGTCTCATTACAATCCC
>JASTWR010002250.1:0-23586 GCA_030770355.1 Harpagoxenus sublaevis
ACTTCCTCCCCACCAACTGTAGAAAATGGGCTAAAATCGCAGGGAAGATTTGAAAGATAAGTGGAATTTTCCAAAAATTGCCTCGGAGCAATTGATGGAAAACATGTTACTGCACAATGTTTTAAAAATACAGGATCAGCTTTTTACAATTACAAAGGCACATACAGCACTGTTTTAATGGGAGTTGTGGATGCTGATCTTCGCTTTACATATGTTAGCATCGGTTCTGCTGGTAGAGAAAGCGACGGAGGTATTTTTCAAAGTCTAGATTTTGGAAGATGCATCGAAACAGAAACACTGCCATTGCCTCCATCTAAAGCCTTACCGGGTACAGATACCTTCCTGCAGTATTGTTGGTGATGCAGCATTCCGTTATTGAAGAATTTGATGCGACCATTCCCTGGTGCTAACTTGAGTCCAGAAAAAACTATTTTTAATTATCGCTTGAGCAGAGCAAGGCGTGTAATAGAAAATGCATTTGGAGTATTGTCAGCCAGATGGAGAATATTTCGGACGACCAATTGTTGCGTCCCTTTCAACTGTAGATCTTATAGTTAAAAGTTGTGTGGTGCTGCACAATTGGCTTCGAGATGCGGATCTGGAGGTTTTACCTGGTCAGAGAAGATATGTTCTAGTAGGGTTTATAGACGTAGAAGATCGTTATGGAAATGTAGAAGCTGGTCAATGGCGAAATGAAGAACCACCTGGTGCACTTCGAGGTTTTGCACCAAATGCATCAAGAAACTCTGTAAATGACGCCAAAAGAATTCGAAATATCTACACAGACTATTTTATAAAGGAAGGTCACGTACATTGGCAGTGGAATAAGCTACCTGACTTTCAACGGGAAGCGTATATACAACAGGCGGAAGGTAAAAATTGATTAAAACACATAAATTCAATAAATAGTCTGTAATTTAATAAAAATTTAATCGCTCGTTTATTTTGTTCCTCTGCCACAACTAGAGAAAACGCTTGTAATACAAGTGTCTTTAAACGTAATTTCGCATTTACATTTAGATGCTGTGAATCCCGCGATATAGACAAATAGAAAAGGTCGTCTGAATTCATGGTGTCGGTCGAAGTTCGTTTTTCCACCAAGTTTAAAATGGCCTCATCGACCGCATCTGTACGCGTTTCAGACAATTGCTTTTTTGCTAAAAAAGAAAGTTAAATAAATATTAATATTATATCTGTTTTTATCACATTTTCGCACTTATGTGATACATAATCTTTATTATTTCATAGTAAAGTAAAATTTGGCACATTAATCAACTATTTTCTTTTTACTAATGCACTGTATAATTAAGATATTCAAGTAAATCAGTTGTAGGGTAGTACACTGCACAAACTGTGTTTTTGAAAATATTTAATTAAATAATTTAAATATGTGATTTATTTTCAAATAGAGATACAATAAATTTACCTCGTTTGCAGGTTGGCGGGTTTGATTTTGTTGAGAATGTCAGAATGGCTCTCAGAATGAGGCGAAATGCTCGGAGTACGAGATGGAGGTCTTGGAGGACGAGGCGAGGCACTATGAGGACGAGGCGAGGCACTATTAGGATAAGGCGAGGCACCAGAATGTCTCTCAGAATGAGGCGAAATGCTCGGAGTACGAGATGGAGGTCTTGGAGGACAGGGCATGGCACTATGAGGACGAGGCGAGGCACTATTAGGATAAGGCGAGGCACCAGAATGGCTGTCAGAATGAGGCGAAATGCTCGGAGCACGAGATAGAGGTCTTGGAGAACAGGGCAAGGCACTATTACGACAAGGCGAGGCACTATTAGGAAGACGAGACAGCATATTTAACGGACGCGGTGAACAGAATTCTGTTTGTTCTGTCTGCCTCGTGTTAGTATCCCACATATTGTCTACTGTAAAATAATATAATAAAATTTAAAAAGTATAATAAAATTTTAGTTAAAGTATGTACTACATGGAGAAAATTTCCATTGTAAAAGTATTTTATGCGTATCATAATTTCAAACCAGACTTTTGTACATCTCGGCTCGAAATATGATACATGTAAAGTAAATTGTACAAGAAATTTTTCTCTGTGTATATACAATTATTTACAAAAATATTTTTTATTTAATTTACCGTTAAATTCTTCTTGTGTATCATACGCATTATGCACATATTCTTCTGTTTCAACTGTCTCTGATGGTGGCGGCGTATCAATGGATAAGGGACGTACAGGTATGGGACGTTCAATGCCAAAAACTTTGGCAATTTGTTACAGTTCTAATTGAGAATTTATAAAACAAAAATTATTAGTTTATGTGGAAGCATACTGTTTATGAAAAAGAGAAATTGACAATAACAATCGTCATTCAAATAATAATGAAACTAACATAATAAATTTTGATATTCCATTAACTACACCAAAATCATCATAATAACTGTACAGAAGAAAGTAAAACTTACTTGCGAGGTTCCACTACATCCGATAAAAAACTTAAGTGTGCCATAAGTGGCCATGGGGAAAAATGAAAAGCTGCTTGTCCACTTTTTGTTATGGATTTCTTTTTCTTTTTATATACCAATCTCGAAAGATTCTTAAATCGGTTCTTTACAAACTCATCTGTTTAAATTTATCATAATTTTATTATTGTTAATACTATAAATTTTTTATATCTAAGAACATATTTATAAATTATTTCAATTTTAGAAGTAATTTTATTTTGATTTGATAAATACTGGCACTGGTTCAAGAATGTGGCTTATGATATTAACAATTATAATAAAAACTCAAGAAAACTTTTCTATTTGTATCTTTAATCAATGTTCTTTGATAACGATCAGGAAGTTTAAAATACATTTTTGTATAGAGACGCTAGAAACGTTTTTCAAAGAATACATACCAGTCACATTTAGTTCATTAGCCACTTCACACCACAATTTTTTTTTTTTAAACGTTATCTCTATACTGTTTGTCTTTAAAATCCCATAATTGCGGGCGGATTCTGACGTAGTGAATTATAAGTTCATTGACGTCCTCAGAATTATATTCCATACTATTTGATGAATTTTCATCGGGAATAAATTCCATGATGATAGCCTCTTCTGTGTTTCGTACCACTTAACCTACAAAGTCAGCTGTAAACATTCAGTAGTTTTTGCCTTCCGAAAATATCCGATGGTTCTCGACTCAGGCCGAATGACGTGCGGTAGTGCGGAAAAATTAAAATATTTAGATCTCAACGCAGCGCGGCGCGGCATGCCGCAGCTTGCCGCAACCCGACCTGCGCCTGGCTCCTGATTGGTCACCGCGGCATTTGCCGCAGCTCACCGCGTATATGGAGTCTTAGCATTAGAGAGTTTTAGACCTTTAAAATTTTCAATATTTCGAAATTTTAAGGTTTTTGCAGTTTTATAAGAGTCAAAGATTTTCGAAATTGCATTTCAAGATTTCCAATTATCCACCATCCAAAATTCCCAAAACCCTGATAACCATGTCAATCATTAGATACGATATGTAGAATTTTTAATGTAAAAGGTCTGTTTGAAAAATAAAGTTCAAGTTTACGCAACTACTCTGGGAAAAATAAAGACGGTTAAGCAACCCACTTTGGAGCCCAGGATTAGTAATCAAATTATTTGGATTGCTCGTAACCTCGCCCCAGGGCAGAGGAGTGATTCCCTGCTTCGGGGAGGCATGGCCCATGCCACCGAGCGCGTCCCCGGGTTGCGGATAGGGGAACGTCCTCCAGATATGGAGGTTACCCGTGAATAACCCCTTTGGGGGGAATAAGCGGGCGCGGACAAGGGCACAGTGAGGGCGTGGGTGGGTGTACTCCCTTTGGGCGTTGCTCGTGGCGTCCGGGGCGGGCGTGGCTTATGCCGCGTTTATGCTGGCGTCGGGTGTGGCCCTGGGGGGGGTGCATCTTCTTGCGGACGGGAGCCCGGCGACTCTCTTAGGGACCTGAGGGTCCCAATCGCCGGTAGGGGATGGCGATCCCGACTTCAAACCCCCGGCCGGCCGGGGCCGTTAGGAGGGAGCTTGCTCCCTCCACAATGCCGCGGGGTGGGGACTTGGGGTGGGGGTGCCCCCGTCTCGAAGCGGACAGGGATGCCGTCCCGCTGAGAGGGAGGGGAAGATCCCGCTCTTCGGACCCATTGCACGCCGGAGTTCCGACAGGGAAAGAGAGCGGGATTACATTTCACGGCTGTACACCGGGGACGTGGTCCCACGGTCCGTGAGGGGTGGAGGGTCGGGCCGCTTGGACGTATTCTGAGGTCAGGGCCAGGCGACCTGGGATGATGGACTGCTCAGGCCACTCGGTGGTCCGAGTGGTTCGGCTGCCTCGGCCGCAGTGAGGGACGGGCAGGCCGGGCTCGGTAGCTTTTTAGGAGAGGCCTGCACTTGGGCACGGTACATTTGGACACAGTTTATTTGGACACGGTCATTTGGACACGATCTATTCGACACCGTTCGTTTGAACACCGTTCATTTGGACACCGTTTATATGGACGCCGTTCATTTGGACACGAAAATACGCGACCTGTGCACTTGGACACGAGAATGCGCGAAATATTCACTTGGACACGAAAATGCGCGGCCTGTGCAGTTGGACACGAGAATACGCGACTTGTGCACTTGGACACGAAAATGAACGACCTGTGCACTTGGACACGAGAATACGCGACTTGTTCACTTGGACACGAAAATGCGCGACCTGTTCACTTGGACACGAAAATGCGCGGCCTGTGCAGTTGGACACGAAAATGCGCGACCTGTTCACTTGGACACGAAAATGCGAAATAACTTTCGATGATAAATTTGTCGCAGCCACATGGTGAACACACACACACACACACACACACACACACACACACACACGCGCGCGCGCGCGCGCGCGCGCGCGGGGGGGGTGCAAGGGGGGGCCTTCGGCCCCCTCCCGCAATCCCTCCGCCGGTAGGCAGGGTGGACCTCGCTTAATATCTCGTGTCCAACTGCACAGGCCGCGCATTTTCGTGTCCAAGTGAACAGGTCGCGCATTCTCGTGTCCAAGTGCACAGGTCGTTCATTTTCGTGTCCAACTGCACAGGCCGCGTATTTTCGTGTCCAAGTGAACAGGTCGCGCATTTTCGTGTCCAAGTGAACAGGTCGCGTATTCTCGTGTCCAACTGCACAGGCCGCGCATTCTCGTGTCCAAGTGCACAGGTCGCTCATTTTCGTGTCCAAGTGCACAAGTCGCGTATTTTCGTGTCCAAATGAACGGTGTCCATATAAACGGTGTCCAAATGAACGGTGTCCAAACGAACGGTGTCCAATAGATCGTGTCCAAATGATCGTGTCCAATTGAACGGTGTCCAAATGTACCGTGTCCAAGTGCACCTCTCCCGCTTTTTAGTAACCGGCCTAGGGGAAGGAAAACCTCGAAATTAAACCATACACACACCTTCACACACTACACACTACACTTACAATCGGGTCTGTGTGTTTCCGCCGGGGGCCTCCGGGGGCTTGGGTTGTCGTGCGCGCGTCGTGGCAGAGGGTACAGCGGTTAAACAGGGTTTTTGACGTTTCCCTGGGCGCCCGATAGTACAGGGGCCCGGGTCGGCCTAACCAGCATGACCTGGCTGCCCCACCAGCGGGCGAATAATCTTGCGGCGGCGAATACTGCCGGTTGGTAACTGGACGGGACCGTGCTTGTCCTCGCGGGGGCCACCGCCGAGGCCACTGTCCTTTGCGCGCCCGACGCTCTTGGGTTTCTCGGATCCCCGGTACCCGCGGGCCCGTGTACACGCACACACACTCACACACACGCACATTGATGTTTGGACTAGGAGGATTAAGAATCATGGAAATGTCACAAACAAAGAAAACGGTTCTGAAAAACGTCAACCAGAAGTCCGGGGATTTCCAGCCCCATGTAGAGGTAAAGAGTCTCGTGATTGCGAAGCCCTCCAAGGATAGGCCGGCGCTAAAAAGCGTACGGGAGAAGCGGGCGAAAGAGGCGGCCGCCGACTGTCAGCGGTACGCACACCGGCGCCCGAAGTAGCTCGGTTGAGCCAAGGGAAAAGGCGGACGAAGTCCTGGAGTGTACCAGGTCCAGGTCGGCTTCGCAGGTTCCGGAAAGGGGTTTGAGGCAGGAGTCTCCTCCCCCTCCGGGTGAGAGGGACAGTAGCAGGTGGGGTCGTTTTCTCGAGGACCAAGGAGGACATAGCGGCCATCGAGAGAACGATCTTCCAGCTAAAGGGCAAGAAGGCCCCCCCGGCGACAAAGCCCGAGGAAACGCGGGGTCGCAAGCCCACGGAGGAGGGCCATTATTTGAAAAGGCTCGAGGAGCAGAAAAAGGAGATAGCCGGACTCCTGGAAGACCTGAGAGAAGTGATGGACGCCTCGGCGACCGTCAAACTCTCAGGCAACAGAAAGGCCGTCGAGAGGAAGGCGGCGGAGGAGTACCGCTTCACCCCATCCGAGACGCTCCCAGGGATAATATTGGAGAGAGTGCGGACAATCGATCTGGTGCTCAATAAGTCGAGCAATCTGCAGGGCCCCCTACAGGGTGCCCTGAACGAAGCCGCGGCAAATATCTCGGCCGCGGTTAAGCACCTTGCCCGAAGGCAGGGAACCTCCGCCGCCGGCGACGCTCGGGACGCGGAGCTCGAGGAGCTCCGCGGCAAGATCTCCTCCCAGGAGGAGGAGATCCGGAGCCTGAGGGAGCAGCAGTCGCAGCATGCGCTGCTGCAACCTCAGGTGAAGGAGCTGCAGCGACAGCTGCAGCAAATGCGGGAGAAGGAGGGCCCGCAAACTGGTGGGCCGACCCTCCGGGACAGGGGGGCTACGAAGAGGGTGAGGGTGCTGTGCACCTCCTCGTCGGAGGATGACCGGCCACCGGTCAAAGTTCCGGCCGCCCAGCCCTCTAATGGGGAAGCGGCGGGGGGATTCCTTCCAACGCCCATGGAGGTGGGCGTTGAGATGGAGAGCTCTTATGAGCGTCACCGAGAAGAGCTCGACAGGGAGGGGCTCCCGTCTCTCTACAGGCCGCCGGTCCAGGGGAAGCGGACCTTGCTGGAGGGGGCCGTGCCCCCCAGGAGGGGAGACGCCGCCATCGATGGTGCACCCACCGCCGCCTTTTTTGCTGCGTTGGAACAGTCGTAGCTGATCCCTCAGGTCGCGGAGAACCTGAAGGGACAGATGCTCCGGCTGTTCGAAAGGATGGAGGAGTCTTACCGGTGCAAGATGTTGGAAGAGATGGACCGGATATTGGGGAGAACTGTTCCAGCACCCGGTCCCTCGACCCTGGCGCCGACGGGAAGAGTGGCGCCCCCCCTCCTTCACGGCGGCGACCGAATGGACGGTCGTCTCCGTCAAAAGGGCGAATAAGAAGAGGAAGAGGAAAGGCGCCAAACTCCCGGCGGTCAAGATGACGGGGGGGGGGGCCTTCAAGAGTGGCGGCGAAGGGAGGCTTCAGGGGGGGGGCAGGAAGGGCTCACAACCCCGAGGTCCTCCGTCTATGCCCCTTCCCCCCGCCGGGACGGCCACCAAATCGTACGCGGCCAGAAGGGAGGAAAGACCCTTCCCCTTCAAAGCGGGCCGCTGCCGCGACAGCGGCGGCCGGTGGGACGAGTGTCGGAGCGGGATTCCGCAAGAAGGCCGGTGGGGGGAGGGGGCTATCGGTCCCACAGCCGGCCAGGCCGGCGAGGCGCAAGGCGCCTTTTTTTTTTTTAACGTGCGGAAATCATCCACTACTGGGATTCCGAGCCGAAACCCGGTTTACCCAGTAGCCCCCTCTGTACAAGGAGGGGGAAGACCCCCCCCGCTCTCCGGGCAAAGAAGCGAGGAGAGTGCCGGATTCTATAAATAGCACATCGCCAACGATACTGCATTCATGAGCCTACCGGCTAAAACCGCACGGGTGTCCTTCGCTGCATCGTATAGGGGGCACCCGGGAACAGTTATTATGCATCCGGAACGCCCCCCGATGCGTGAGCCAGGCTTGGCTCCCTGTCGCTGAACCTTCATAGGCTCTATGGCTCAACCGAGCCTGCTTATTGTGTGTGTGGCGGGATGTGGACACCATCCACCCCGCCACCCCTCCCGTTGTTGTTGGGAGTATTGGTCGATGCCCGGTGCCCGCCGGGTCATCGACCACCCATCCTCCGGACGCCTTCCCCGTCGGGGGGAGACGCCCGGAGGTGCAGCTCAACTCCTACTGCTAAAGCAGTAGTGCCCCCCGTTGTTATTGGGGGGAACGGGCCAGGCTTGGCCCGTTGGGCTCTATGGAGGACCCGCCGCGGGAGCAGCCCGCTCCCCGCGACGGATTCTCTCGGCGTCCTCCTTCGCGGTCATCACTCGACCGCAGAAGGATAGAAACGCCCTCCACTTGTCTTCCCTCCCGACTATGGCCGCCACAACAGCCGGGAGGGAAAGGTCGTTACCGACCTCCGCCATGAGGACTCGGCGCTGTTCCGCCCACGCTGGACAATGCTCCAGCGTGTGCTGCGCCGAGTCCCTTTCCTCGTCGCAATGATGGCATTGCGTGGTGACTTCCTTCCCTATTCTACACAGGTACTCACCGAAACAACCGTGTCCGGTGAGCACCTGTGTAGCGTGATACGTTATCCCGTACCCCCGACTGTCTAGCCATTCCGCTAGACAGGGTCGGACGGCGTCGACGGTCCTCCGCCCAGGCAGCGCTGGGTTGGCGAGATATTCACCCCATCTGGCGATGAGGGCCGTCTTTTCCTGGAGCCTGACCAGTTTTCTGACCCTATCCGTCAGCTCGACTCCCCTCGCTCGCAGCTCTTTCGTACGTCTGTACACCTCCTTGTACTGTCGAGCCGCGAGTTCTAAGGGGGGAAGCCCGGACAGGGTCGTGGCCGCCGCGTGCGACACGGTGCGGTACGCGCGAGACACTCTCAATGCCACCGGGCGCTGGGCTCGGCGCAACTGCGCTCTGATTGCATTGCCCTTGCGCCCGGGAGCCTCCGCCGCTGTCGCCCACACCGGGGCGCCATACAGTGCCACGGCGTGCACCGTCGCCGCGTACAGCCGGCGAGCGCGGCCGCTCGCCCCTCCCAAGTTGGGCATCAGCCTCGCAAGGCTATTAGCCACGCCCTGTATTCTGGGAGTTAGGCGAGCGAAGTGCTCGCCGAAGCTCCAGGTTCCGTCTAACCAGAGACCCAGCAGTTTCAGCTGGGCCTCCACGGGGATACGAGTCCCTTCCACCATTATGTCGGCCCCCGGTGGCTTCCCCTTAGAGCGATCGTAGAAGTACGTCGCCTGTGTCTTCTGGGGAGCCACCTTGAGGCCCACTCTCTTCATGACTGCCACCACGCAAGCCACCGCCACATTCGCCCTCCGTCGGGCCTCCTCCCAATCGTCGCCCTCCACGCCCAGGAAGGTGTCGTCTGCAAAACCAGACACCCAGCACCCCGGGGGGAGGGCGACGCGCAGGACCGCGTCGAATCCAAGGTCCCACAGAAGCGGGCCAAGTACTGACCCCTGTGGGACCCCCCGCACTACCAGCCTCACCCTCTTTACGCCATCTCGATCTGTACAGACCAATTTCCTGTCCCGGAGGTAGTCATGTATGACCACCTTCAGATACTGGGGGACTCCGTGGTGTTCGAGAGCCCCCCGTATCACCGACCACGGCAAGGTGTTAAACGCGTTCGCAACGTCGAACGAGACGCCCAATAACACCCTGCCCTCCGTCGCCGCGGCTTCCGAGAGGGCTTTGATGCGCTCGACGGCATCGATCGTCGAGCGCCCCGCCCGAAAGCCGTACTGGTCCGGCGATAGGTCCGGACCAGTCCGGGACAGGTGTCGGACGAGGCGGGCAGCAATAACACGCTCGAAGAGCTTGCCGACCTCGTCCAGCAAACAAATTGGCCTGTACGCCGAGGGTGAGTCGGCGGGTTTTCCTGCTTTTGGGAGGAGGACCAACTTTGCGACCTTCCAAGCTCGGGGGAACCGGCCGTCTTTAAGGCACCGCGTGTATAACTCGCGGAGCCTCTCGGCCAGCTCCCCCGTGACCAATGACCACGCCTTACCGGGTACCCCATCCGGCCCCGGAGCCTTGCCTTGATTTTCTTGGCGGCTCGGGCCATCTCTTCTAGCTCGACCTCGAATCCCTCCTCCCACTCCACCGGCTGTGGAGCAGGATCTATGGACGCCCTCGTCCTTTCCCCAGGGTCATCGGGGAAGAGGGCGTCCACCACCCTTTTGAGGAACTCGGGGTCGAGACTCTCCGTCGTTGGGGGCGACCAAGTCCTGAGTTTGTTCAGGACTATCTTGTATGGTCGCCCCCAGGGGTCCCGGTCCAGGTCCTGGAGCAGCTCTGCCCAGGCACGGTCCTTGGCCACCTTGATCGCTCTGGAGAGGGCGCATCTGGCGGCGCGATACCCCTCTCTGGCCGCCTCTAACCTGTGCGGGTCCCGGCTTCTTCGGGCCCGCAACCAGGTTCTCCTGGCTTGGACGGAGGAGCGCCTTAGCTCGGCGATCTCCTCCGTCCACCAGTATGCCGTTTTTCGGGGACTGGGCCTGACTCGGGGCATTCCCGCGTCGCACGCGTTGGTCATAATGTCTTCGAGCCATTCGGCCACCTCGTCCACCGTCGCGAATTCATCGAGCGGCGCTCCCTCCTGCCATAGGGAAGTATGGATCGCGGCTCTATATAGCTCGCGATCCATCTTCCGATAAGCCCACCTTGGGCTTTCCTTTTGTGCCTCCCGGCGGCGGGCCTGCACCTCCGGTGGGGCGACCGAGAGGCTCATCTCGATGTACCTATGGTCCGAGAGAGTCTCGACCCCCTCGATCACCCTCCACCCACCGATGAGGCGCGCGGCAGGGGGGTTGGCCCAAGTGAGGTCCACTATGGACCCCCCCCCGGTGTCTGGGGGGGATAGCTGACGCTAGTGAGGGGACGGTCGGTGGCCGGCGAGGGTTTGCCTCGGTCGCTGCGGGCCTTACCGTTCGTTGGAGGCCCGCTCCCCCCGCTATTAGGCGCGGGGGGAGCGCCGAGGCGGCTGCGGGCCCACGCATTTGGGCCTGCCTCTCCCCGACCGGCAATCATCGTCCGTCCCTACCCGGGAGGTCAGCCCCCCCGCCCACCACCCCCGCCCAAACGGGGGGAGCGGGGGGGGGGGCTCGGATACGAGAAGGAGCAGTCCTCCCCCCACTTGGGGGGGATGGATGGGGGTGTGGGCGCGCGAGCGGGGGCTCCCGCGCGCCCGCAACCAAAACCCCCCCCCCCCCAATGTGACGGGTGGCGGGCCGGGGCGGGGATCCCCCCGGTCCGCTACAACAGAAGCGGCAGCCTCATAGGCTAGAGGGGGAGGACTAGCTCCCCCCCCAGGACAGGTGCCCTTACGGGCATGGCGCGGGGAGAGTCCCGGAAGAATCATGGCGTTTCCCGGGGCTCCCTCACACCAAACGCGCCGAGATGGATTTCCGCGGGGTTTTAGCCGGTAAGAATCCGGCACTCCCCCGTCCTCTCCCCCGAGGGCGGAGGGTCTTCCCCCTCTCCTCAATCGGAGGGGGCCCTGGGCCACATACCGGGCTTGCCCGGGAACCAAGGGTCGAAGATTTCCCCGCGTCGAAAAAAAAATGGACCCCCCCCCCCCCCCCGGTGCCGCACGCATGTCTGGGTGGACCCTAATTATGCAGAGCCCGAGCCCCGCCGCCCATCTCTCGAGGATCTTTCCCCTGGCGTCCGTGACCGGGGACCCCCACAGCGCCGACTTGGCGTTGAAATCCCCAGCCACCACGACTGGTTCGGGAAGGATCCTCGACACACAGCCCCAAAAACTGTCGAGGTATCCCTCGTACTGGGCCGCGCTCACGTTGGGGGATACGTATACACCCACAACCGCGACGCGGCCCCACTTGACGGCTACGAATCCAGCCTCCAATCGAGTGCAGGCGACCGGGTTCTCCGTCATCCGCCACGTAATGGCCACGGAGCCGCACCGATCAACCGCCCAGCACGGGTGATCCGGCGGCACCCGGTACGGCTCCGCCGCCACTCCCAGGCCACTGCCGCGCTCCGCCATCGTATGCAGAAACACATCTTGGGCGGCGCGGCAGTGGTTCAAATTGGCCTGGAGGAATTTGGGGGGCATCACAGCTCTTCGCTACCGGAGGCCCCCCCCTCCTTCGCATCCTCCTGCCTATTATCGGGCAGCGTCCCAACGCCCGAGGACTCCGCCCCCGCGTCCTGCTTAGTAGGCGGTTTTGCCGTGGGCGGCAGTGGGGCCGCCTCTATACTCTTCCTCTTTCGCTGGGGTTTGGCCAGCCGCTCGTCGCTGCTGCTGCCCCCCCCCCAGTTTTGCCCTTGTTCGTGGCTGTCCTTTTCAGGGACAGCTTGAGCGACATCGCCTCCACGCTTGTGATGGTCGGGAGGCATGGGGGTTCCTCTGGGGCCCGATCCACCTCCATCGCCTCGTCCATGCTTTGCTCCCTCCGGGGGGGTTGTGGCCGCGCCGCAGTGGCCCCCCTCCCAGGCCTAGCCTTGCGCCTAGCGGAGCCGCAGGCCCTGCTTCCAGCCCTGTGCCCGGCCGGATTCCCGAGGTCGGCACATACCGGGCACCGAGGCGTCGCCTCGCAGTCCCGGGCCCTATGGCCGTCCTCGCCGCACCTGTAGCAGCGAGAGCCGCGATCGACCTCAGCGGTACAGGTCGCTCTGACGTGGCCGCCCTCCAGGCACCTAAAGCACTGGAGGGGGCGTGCCTCCAGGGACTGCACCCTCGCCGTGAACCAGCCGACCTGGAGTTTGGCGCCCCCGCCGCAGACCGCGTTGACCGCCGTCAGGGGGCACCTCACCCAGGCCGTCCTGAGGCCGTTGGGCCCCCTCCTAAGCGGCCCGACCTGCACCTGAGCAGGCGGACATCCACCGGCCCCGGCCACAGCGGCCGCCAGCTCCTCCGCCGAGACCGAGTCCTCGACGTCCAGCACCCGGAGTTCGCCGGTCTTCACGGGCCTGGTCACCTTGATCCCCTCGCGCCCGGCGAACAGCGCCGCCATGCGGCCGGCCAGCGCATCCGCCTTGGCGGCTCCCTCCGCTCCCGGGACCTCGATCAAGAGGGCCCCGGTTTGCGCCCTCTTCGGTCGGAGGCCGCCCTCTATTCCCAGCTCCCTGAGGGAGATGCTACGACGAGCCTCCCTCATTAGCTCCTCGTAGTCCCCCCCGGAGCTGGTGAGGACCACCGCCGCGGTGCGCGGCGGTTTCCTCCTTCCAGCTTGGCGCCCTTGACCAGCCCCGGCCTGGTTGGCCGTCGCGACCTGGGCGGCTCTGGCGGCACCCCGCTGGATGGGGCCCCTGTTTTCCCCGGCGGCCTTGCCAGTCGAGGTCGCCGTTTGGCTCCGACCCATCTTCCCCCTTCTCACCACCGTCGCCCAGGTGTCAGGCTTTTTCGTGGCGCTCGTGGAGGGGGTGGGGTCTTCCTTCCTGGAAGGCGCCCTCCCCGTGGGGCTAGAACCCCCGGCCGCCGGGTTTCCAGCTCCTCCGCTGGCGGCGGCGACTCCTCTTCCCTTGGTCGCGGCCGCTGCCGGCTTAGCCCTCTTCTGGCCTTTGCTTTTAGCAGCGGCTCTTTGCCGCTTCCCCTCTTCCGCCTCCCCGACCCTCATCTCGGCGACACGGGCAGCGTCCTTCTTCAAAGGGGGTACTGCGCTCCTCTTCCCCCGGGTCGAGCCCAACCCATCCGGGGCGGCGTGCCCCAGCTTCGCCATCATCTCGACGAACATCACCCTCATCTGACCAGAGACCTTGAGGGTGATCCTCTCCTCAAGGGACTGCACCGCAGGCAGCTCCCCCCTCGGTGGGACGGCCTTGTCCAGCAGCGCAGGCCTCCGCCCTCCCAGCGAGGGCCTGTATGCCGCCGGCGTGCCTTCCCTCTCTATAGCGGCCAGCACGTCCAGCTTTCTGGACTCCGCCGCGTCCCTATCCTCCTCGGAAGATTCATCCAGGATGGGTCTGGCTGACCCTTTCGTCCTGCGCACTCTTAGCGCGGGCAAGCCGGGGCGGGCGTTGGGCAGGGTCGGTGGAGGAACCTCGTCCACTTCCATCGGCGTCTCCCGCCTGAAGCGCTGGACCTCCTCCATCAACCCCTGGAGCCTACGGTTGTCCTCCTTTAGGGAGGCAATCTGGCCCCGGAGCTCCTCCAGCTCGACGTCTCTCTCGGCTGCGCTCTCCTGGCCCATCCTCTGTATTAACTGTGTCACGGCCGCCGTGATGGTCGCAGCCGCACAGTTTAGGTGCTTTTTGTCCGTGCCCCTCAGGCTGACCGCAGTCCTGCAGACCTTGTGGATCGTTCTGATCTCATCCAAGATCCTCCCCGGGAGGTCGGCCGTGCCCATTTTAACTCCTCCAACATCTCCCGCTCCTTTGCCATCCTGTTTCTGGAGAGGGAGGGGACCACCGTCGGATCCGAGAGTTCCCGGATCCTCCTCTCCTCCTTCTCCCTTTCTTTTCGGGCTAGTCGGGCCTTCTTCTCCTCGTACTCGCCCGTAGAAGTAGGTCTCCCCACCCACCTGTCGGTGTCTCCGGTCCGGCGCACACCGTCCTCGGGGTCCACGCAGGCCAAGCACTCCGATCCCTCCGAGGCACCGGATGCCCGAGAGCAGGTGGACGCAGGCCTGACGCTGGACTCAGACCTGGCACGATCCAGCGCCTTGTCCGCCCCCTTTAAGGCCAGGTCCACCCTTGACAACCTGACCTGGGAAGCGGGAATGGCGAAGACAAAATCTCCGTTTCCGCCCAAGCCGGAAGAGCCCCCCTGTGACCCAGAGGCGTCATCCGTCCGTGCCCCTAAGGCACTCCTCTTCCTTACGCTTCTCGGTCCTCTAGCTGTCTGCCTGACAGTCCTAGGGAACCTTTCCCTGCTCACCTCCTTGGAAGTACCCTTGGGGGTGTCAAGGGGATTTGCTATCCCCGTCTCCGCTTTCTTGACTTTGTTTTTGGTTGTGGAATTCATTTTTTGTTTGATCCCACTACCCGCTGCGGCTCTGGGTGGTAGGGCGCGCCCCACGACCGACCGGTGATTACTCCCGACCGGCCGTGCCCCGGTGTACTCACCTGAGGTACCACCTTATGCCTCGGACCCCCGGAAATACATCGGGGGCACTGGGCTCCAGCCCCTTACACACCCGTAGGTGAGGCAAGCCTCCTCTCACAGGCTATCAGGGGTCCCCGGGCTCCGACCCCCGGGGCACCGCAACGGGCGCAGCCACGCGGGGGGTCCCACGGACGGTTGGGACGAAGGAGGTCGCACAGGCGCAAGGCGCCTAAGACCGCCGCGGTCACCCTGACCTGCCCGGACGAGAAGTACGGAGAGATGATGCTGCTGGCGAGACAGCGCATCAATCTCACCGAGCTGAGGATTGACGGCCCTTTCAATGTGAGAAGGACGGCCACCAAGGCCCTCAACATTGAGGTGGCGGGGCCGGAGTGCGGCGCCAAAGCAGACGCCCTGGCCGACAAAATGTCGGCGCTGTTCACCGGCAGGGAGGGGGTCCGCGTTAGACGTCCAACGATGTCCGCTGAGCTGAGGCTCAGCGGACTGGATGACTCGGTGCTGGAGGGAGTGCTGAAGGAGGCGCTAGTCGCCAAGGGGTGCCCTCCTCCAGCATCACAGTGGGGCCGCCGCGGCGGGGTCCCAACGGGTTGAACACGTTTTTCGTGAGATGCCCGCCGGCGGCGGCGAACGCCGTGGCAAAAGAGCGCCACATTGGTGTTGGATGGGTGATGGCGCGTGTCGAGGTACTCGACAGGGCGGCGGGTGCGACGGGCGCCTCCGTGCCGGGGGATTCGAGTTCGGGGGCCCGTTCTACGGTCCCCCGAATAACAAGTGTGGAGCCCGCAAATCTCAGCCTCACGATCATTAGATCGTTGGAGAAAGGGATTGCGGGGGCCATGGGCGGGGCGGAAAAGGCGGCGACCGAATTGAAAGCGGAGGTCGCCGCCGGAAGCGCCGTGGCATACTCGCCGGGTATGCGACAGGATACGGTTCCGAGGGTTGGATGGACCCGCCGGACAACGACGATGAGGGCCCCCTGTTGGGCCCGGCTACATCGGAAGAGGGGGCCGCGTCGGCGGCCGCTGGGAGGGAGGTGTTGGGTGACCCTATGGACTTCTCGGAAGATCCATGTCTGCAAGGGTACTCCAGGCGAATTTGAACCACGCCCGCGCTGCCCAGAATTTGTTCATTCACACGATGGCGGAGCGCGGGTGTGGTTTGAAGATAGTCGCGGAGCTGTACAGGGTCCCAGCAGCCCATCCCTGCTGGACCAAGGACCGCAGTGGCTCCGCGGCTATCACGTGGCGGGCACTGTCACAGCCCCCCCCCCGTGCACTCGTGGTGAGGCCGGGGTGGGTTTCGTGGCAGTGCATTGGGGGCCCATCTCCGTGATGGGCGTATACACCCCTCCAAGTTGGGACATGGCCAGGTTCGAGCGGACGCTGCACGACATTGAGGGCTGCGTCCGCCGATGTCCCACTGGCCGGGTCATAGTGACGGGGAACTTCAATGCGGAGTCATCGCTATGGGGTTCCCCGCGCACTGACGCGAGGGGTAGCGCCCTGGAGGGGTGAGCGGCGGGGCTCGGCCTGTGTCTCATAAACACGGGCCGAGTAAGCACATGTATGCACCGGCAGGGGGCCTCGGTAATCGATCTCACCTGGGCGAACCCCACTGCCGCGCGCGAGATACGGCTGGAGGGTGGCCACGGACCTAGAGTCCCTATCGGACCATCATCTTTATAAGATGATGGTCCGATAGGGACTCTCCTCCGGCAGTGCTGTCCCGCCGCCGAGCCACGGAGAAAACGCGGCGGAGATGGGCCCTCAAGAAGTCGGACCAGGACCGCCTAAAAACGGCGATCCTGGTCCTAACGTGAGGGAGGGCAGAGGGCGATGCCCTTGTCGGGGGGGGGGGGGCTGGGGATGTGAATGTGGACGCGAAGGCAGACCGTCTGGTGGAGGCCGAGTCACGAGCGTGTGACGTGGCGATGCCTCGCGTCCGCACACTTCTTCCCGACGCGCCGCCTACTGGTGGACGGACGAGATCGCCAAGCTTCGGCGCTCGTCCGTCCGCGCGTGCCGGCGGTGGCTGAGGGCCCGCGCTGGTCGCGGCGCCCTCAGCGAGAGGGAGGCGGGGGAAGCCTGGCGTGCTGCCCGCCAAGCACTCTCCCGCGCCATCTTCGCGGCCAAGAAGAAGGCCTGGAAGGAGCTCCTTGCCACACTATCGGAGGATCCGTGGGGGCGTCCGTACAAGCTTGTCTTAGACAAGCTCAAGCCATGGACGCCCCTGCTCACTGGCCCCCTAGTTTGTCGGCGGGGTGGTGGAAACACTACTCCCCGCCGACAGGGGAGGAGAGGTCCTCTTTCCGGAGGTGAGAGCTCCGGAATGGAACGAGGACCTGGGGGTCAGTGAGGAGGAGGTGGTGAGGATCATCCGCGGGGTCAAGGGGCGGAAGACCCCTGGCCCCGACGGAATCCCAGGCAAGGTCTGGACCTTGGCCGCGGGGGAGCTGGCCGGATGGATGCGGGGATTGTTCACTGCATGCCTGCGCACCGGCCGGTTCCCCAGAAGATGGAAAGAGGTCTGGTCCTCCTGCCAAAGGCGGGTAAGCCCGCGGATTCCTCGTCCGCGTACAGGCCCGTGTGCCTGCTGAACGAGGTTGGCAAGATCTTCGAGAAGATCATTGCCGAGCGCCTCGTCCAGCACCTAGCCCGGTGGGAGGGTTGAGGCCTCTCCGATGACCAATTCGGCTTCCGTACAGGAAGATCAACCGTGGACGCAATTAGGCGCGTCCTCTCCCGCATGGAGGCCGAAATTGAGGAAGGGGGAGTGGTGTTGGGGGTATCGTTCGATGTGACGAATGCCTTCAACTCCCTCCCCTGGGAGTTAATAGAGAGGGCGCTAGTGCGGTTCAACGTCCCACCCTACCTAATCAGGGTCATTGGAGACTACTTCCGGGACAGGGGGCTGTTATACACGGACCGGGACGGGGTCCTGAGGATCAGGCTCGTTGAGCGCGGTGTTCCGCAGGGGTCGGTGTTGGGACCCCTGCTATGGATCATCGCCTACGACCTCGTCCTCGGGGTAGCCCTCCCCAGAGGATGCTGGCTCACGGGATATGCGGATGACATATTCCTGGGGGTCAGCGGGGAGGGCTGGCAGGAGGCCATCAGGCTGGCCAACGTGGCGGCCGTTAGCGTGGTGCGCGCCATCCGGGCGCTGGGACTCAAGGTGTCCTCCCCAGAAAACGCAGGCGACGTTGTTCTACGATCGTCCTGCGGGGGGGCCACCGCCGAGGGGGCTCAGCATTCGGGTGAAAGGGACGGATGTCCCGATCACTCCCTACCTCCTATACTTGGGGGTTTGGATCGACCGGAAGAGGAGTTTTTGCGAGCACGTTGCCCGCGTGGTCCCAAGAGCGAGGGCTATGGCCAACAGCCTGGCCAGGCTGTTGCCAAACATTGGCGGGGCCAGCGGGCACGTGCGTCGCCTCTACGTGGCAACGGTCCAATCAGTGCTGCTTTATGCAGCACCGGTTTGGGCGGAAAAAATGGGCAATAATGCCCGCTTTGGTAGGCAGCTGGCGGCGACCCAACGGCTGATTGCCAACAGGGCCGCCAGGTCCTGCCGGACCGTGTCCCACGTGGGGGCGACTACCCTCGCCGGGATCCCCCCGATCCACCTGATCGCCGAGTCACACGCCCGCGTGTGCACGCGGACCAAGGCGATCGGGGACGGGGGGGGGGGGGGTCATAACGGCGAGGGTCAAGAGGGCGCTGAGGCTCCAGGCCAAAGCGACTCTCCTGCGCGAGTGGAGAGGTTTTCCTCGCGGACCCCCGTTGGGGGGCAGGAGGGTCAGGGAGGCCATCCGGCCGGTCCTTGGGGAGTGGGTGGAGCGTAAGGGGAGAGACCTTACGTTCCACACAGCTGCAGGTGATTACCGGGCATGGGTGCTTCGGTGATTACCTGTGCCTGATCAGGAAAGAGCGCACCACGCGCTGCCAGCATTGCCCGGAGGATGCAGACACGGCGCAGCATACGCTGGAAGATTGCTCAGCGTGGGAGGAGCAGCGCCGTGTCCTCCGGGCAAGTGTAGGAGAAAACCTCGCCCTCCCGGCCATCATCGCCGCGGCGGTGACCGGCGGAGAGGCGGGCGAGGTGTGTTGGAGGGCGTTCGTCTCCTTCTGCGGCGCAGTCATGTCGCAGAAGGAGGCAGCCGAACGCGTCAGGAGGGGGGAAACGCCCTCTCCTGATGACAGCAAAGGGAGCGACGGGGCGGGTCAGGGCCGCAGACCGCCGACGCCGCCACGGCGGCGACGACGTCGCAGGCCCAGGAGCGGCCCCCCCCCCGTCACAGTTCCGGTTCTGAGGAGGGGGACGACACGTGAAATTGCCGGGGGTAGAAGGGTGCGGCGGCTAGAGGTTGGCGGAGCGCGCAGGAGGTTCCTTCTTCCCCCTTCTCCCCCTCGGAACGGGAGGAAAACTGTCGTCGCCGGCGACGACGGTCGGCGGCGACGGCGGTCGACGACTGCGCACGAGTCTCCCCCCTCCCCATAAAAGGGTACCGCGGGAGTGGGGCGGGCGTGCGGGCGGGGTTTACAGCGCGCCCGCAACATATAACCACCCCTGCTCGAGGGGCGGCGGGTTTGGGCGTATGTCCCCCCATCTCGCCGCAGTGTGTTAAGAGGCAGCTCTGAGAGCAGGGGAGACGCCCAGGCGTTCCCCGGGTTGGTGCCCAGGCGGACTAGGCGCTGGGGGTCCCCGGAAGAATCAGCGCGTTTCCCGGGGTTTCTCACACAACAATCGCCGTGAGGGACATCCGAAGGAGTTTTAGTGGGTAGGGTATGCATGCAGAATCGTGAGCGATGTGCATGCTATACAATCCCACACTCCCCCGTCCTCTCCCCGGAGGCGGGGTTTCTTCCCCGAAAGGGGTTACTGGGCAAACCTGGGACTCTCGAGCCCCAGGGATCCCAGTAGTGGAAGATTTCTCCTGTTACGAAAAAAAATGGATTTCTCGAAACCCTAATTTTACGTAACCTCGTATTTAGACTAGAAATACGTTATAACGACCTGCCTTTAGATCGGCAGCAAACGCGGACTAGCTCGCCGGGTCAGGAGTTCGCTAGGTAGGTCCCGAAACAATAAACGTGAGATTAGCGTTTTAAAGGTAAATAAAATATAATTTTTTGTATTCAAGTATCTGAGCGTTTGTAACATATACAAGTAATTGACTAGCATTCGCGTGGATTACCCCGCTGAGAACTGCAGATTATCTATTCGGATAATATCGGTGATTCAATACAATATAATTTATCTTGCAAAACTAAACGTAATAATACCGGAGCGTGTACTTCTAAGGCGCGGGTGCCCAGTACGGCGTAACTCAAAATAAACTTTTAATCGCGGGACGAATAACAGCGCGCGTACCTCGGAGGCGCGGTGCCCAGTACGGCGTAACTTAAACTTAACTACTAAACGCGAGACGAATAACCGCGCGCGTACTTCGGAGGCGCGAGTGCCCAGTACGTCTTAATACAGAGTATCGTGAAATACGTAATATTGCTGGAGGCCGGGGCGACGTCGGGAGCGTCCGGACGTACGGGCCAGTCCGTCCCGATTAGCCAGGATCGTGCGCGTTGGCGACGAGAGCACTCGCCCGAGACGGAGAGCTCTCCACCTCGGTGTTCCGCCTTCGCAGGTACGAAAGAAAATGTCTAGGATAGCAGTAGCGAGAGCACTCGATCGTGGCTGAGAGCTCTCGACCACGGTTACTGCTTTCAGGTAGGATCAGGACCTAATGCCTCGATCTATCTCGGGGTTGCCTTTTTATACCGCGAGGATAACGGTATTTTACTGTCCCCGCGGTGGGGGTTGACAGCGGCGCGCACGTGCGTCGATGCGCGCGTGGTCGTAGCTGTCAATTTCGGCGCTCGACCGTGCTCGGCGACGCTCGGGTCCCGTCGGCCTCGTCGATGTGCCGTTCGGGCCCGCCGCGGCGTCTCGAGCCGTTAATTCGGCGAGATCGCGGTTTTGTTCGATAAAAATGTGTGTGTGCGCGTCGCGCCCACATTTCCGCCCGGCGGGTGTTCGGCCGGGCGGTGTCCGGCGGTTGTAAGCCGGGACAACGATGCGGATTAGGGGTGCATCGTTACAACGTCATCAAAATGATGACGTCAGAAAAATAATATCAGTTAAAAAACTTAAAAATTGACTTAAGCAAGTGTGAGTGTTGGTTATGAGAAGACATCTCGAGTCCTCCAAACACAGTTAAATCATAGAATTGCTGTTGCAGTACTTGCACATCTCAGTTAGACACCGACTATTACGGATATTTAAACGGAAAAAAAAGAATTTTTATTTGTAAATTGTTCTTATTTTTTTCTATTTTTTAGGTAATCTGTATTCATGGTTTCGCGTATATTCTATTTTATTATTTACAGTTACGCATTGTTTTACAATTTTTGTATACGCACGCATTGACGGGATTCGAACCTAAGAACCTATACGATTCCGGAATGGTAGCCTAATACGCTAACGCTGAGCTAACAATCTATTTTACAGTAACCATTCTGAAACTTATATTTCTGAGCTCAAGCAACCACAATTCCAAGTTATATAGATTATGAATATGAGTTAAGGTAATCGCATTTGTAAGATGATTAACTAAACTTTCCACCGACAACTGACATTTGCAAAATCGTAATTAAGGTTTAGAGATACGTTCAGTCCTCATCTGTGACGTCACAGTTCTCTCTTAAGCGAGATTTATAGTTAACCCCGCGTACTAAAAATCGCAATTAGCTATTATACCTATGTCAAAGATGTTTAAGTTGTACTAGTCAATTTTTTCAATTAGTTCTGTCAATATTCAGTTACGCAAAGATAATTTTCACTTAAGGGGCAATAATCAAAATGCTAAGTTGCTTAACTACAAAAATAACGGTCAAAATTTCTCCCAGAGTAGTTTAAAACGTTAAACGTGCCAAAGATCCGTCCTATTTAAGGCACAGAGGACTCGCGTTCGTCCAGAATGAATAAAGACGTCGGGCTTTCAGAAGTACGAGCGAAAACAGTCGTAATTGGCCTCTCGGTTCGGATAAATGTGTTTGGGGTGGGGCGGGCGAAAGGGTAAAGTGGCGAATCCGAGCGAATCCGGCGAATCGCTAAAATAAATGACATCCTTTTATTACGCATCTCGCGGCTTCCTCTCCCACTCGGTTTCATACTCCCGTTCTTCGTTTTAAGCGAGACCGTAACTCCCGTCGTTAGGTCTTCAGCTCGGCTTGGTGCCGTCATGCAAATACGAGCAATTTAATAACGCTGCCGAGATATCGCATGCGCCATTACAAAGTAAACATTTCAGCTGCAGCACGCAGCATCCAGAGCTATGACGATGGTATTTACGCAGCGCGTCCCGTTATTCTTCGTCTTTCCAATTAGGGAAGTACGATTTATTTTGACCACCATGGACCTGAGAATTGCAACTTTCCTATTTGCAGAAGCTTCAAATACAGGATCTTATTATTGTATATAGTGTCTAAATAATTAAATAATTATAAGTATGTATGCATGTATATGTGTGGCACAAAGAATTCAAGAAATTCGTATTTTTGTGAGAATATAATATTTTTGAGTTTATTTGCAAAATCTCGATTTAAGATTTTAAAAATTTGCTGAATTGTATAACTTTTAAGATTTAATAATTCTAAAAATTAAATATAAACATTCTCAAAAGTACCTAAAACTTTGTTTCCAAATTTTTAAGTCTTGAGGTTTTTTAACATTTTATTAAATAATTAATTCTCTTAAATCTCCAAAAAAATATATAAAATTCAATATATTTAAATCTTGAAGTTCTAATTGTCAGACTTTAGAATTGAAAGTTATAATAATCCTAAAAGTAAAGTTCTTTAAGAATGTGTTGAAATTTTCACGTTTCTGCATTTTAAAAAATTCTTATATCTAAGATTTGAAAATTCTAGAAGTAAGGATCTTTAAGAATATTCGCAACTACATGATGTTTCTAAGGTTTCCGTGATCTCGAGTCCCCCGGGAACGTCAAATCTTCAAGGTTCCAAGTTCTTAAAGCTCGGAAGAGAGCATCAAGTTTTTAAAATTCGTATTTCCTAGAGGTGGCATTTACATTTTCGTAAGCTGTTATGCACTTGCATGTAAAAGAGCGTACGATATGGCGTTCGCGCCGCCGAATTACGAACAAAGGGGGTGTCGGTCGCAACCGGGGATTGCCAAGCCCGGTTTCTCGCGAATGCCGCGACTGCATAGCATAAATATAAAGCGACCGGGGATGGTGTCGCGGGAATCTTCGGGTGCATTTCCATTTCAAATGCGCTGATACAAGCTAGCCCGCTCGCATCTTCGCCCGGTTCTCTCGGCACGCTCACGAAACACGATGCAATCTCGCGTAATGAAACGCTTTCCCGCACCGAATATCTACGCTCGCATTTACAGAGGGTGCAAGGACACTTCCGATTTTGATTAGAACCCGAAATCGAGACTTGTATTCAGGGGGCAACAAACGGAAGAATGCATCTTTTATTCGTAAAATTAACTGCGTTTGACGAGCATCGAAAAGTCCCTTTTTTT
>JASTWR010002251.1:0-23551 GCA_030770355.1 Harpagoxenus sublaevis
TCTTGGTAGTCTGAATAAGTTTCTATTACACTTTCATTGGCAAAGCATTCATAATTCAGTTTCTTTTTTCATTCCCTAAATTTACTGCATTACCATATACAACAGGGTTTATTTGATTGTCATGTTCACATACGTATACAAAATGTTATGTAGTACGCAACATGCGATAATAAATTCAGGGATTTTTTTTTGATTAATAAGAAACAATCTAGCAATATTCTGAAACAAATTTTTAATTGCCCTGTTGCTCTTTCGACTGCCATCCTCGTTGATGACAAACCAAAAATTAAAATTTGTTTGCCGAATTGTACGGTGCCCGTTATTCGAAATGCACCATTCCATGGGGATGAATACCATAGGCAGCATCTCCAATTGAATATGGGAATCATTTGGAAAATATTCCTCAGGCAATTCGAGAAATCGTGCCACCGGTGAATTCCGAAAGACTCTAGCATCGTGTGCAGAGCCCGCCTGTCCAGCATAGCAATGTGTATACAACTTGAACGTTTATGGAGTGAAAACTCTTTTCTATTAATATAAGTGTTTGCATCTTCAACCGGGGCTCGGATTTTAATATGCGTGCCATCGATAGCACCAATTACGTTGGGAAAGCCACATGATCTTTGAAATCGTTCCATCGCATTTAGAGCAATCTGGTTTCTTGGCCATGTAATAGAACAAGGTGCAACACAATGTAGAGCATATGTTACTCGCCGTAATGCTCGAAAAGCAGTTGCTCTTCCGACACCAAATTTTGTAGCTACAGATCTACAACAATGTCATGTTGTTTAAATAATGAGAGATAGAGAAAGAGAGAGTCGAGTAATCAAAGTATATATCGCTCTGTTCAACCGGCATGGTCCGAAAACGATCGCGCGAGTCTCGATCTTCATCTTGCCTTGAAGCGTTCACTATGACAACGTTAATATTGATTAATTAGTGCTCTTTTTCTGGTGCATTTTCATTCTAAAAAAGTCTCTAATATTGATCGGACGGGTTATATTCTCTTGTGACGGAACACTAAATATCTCAAGCTATAATACAAGAAACGATTGCATCGAGAAGAAGGGGATTGATAACGTGGAGCCATCTCCACCAGTGAATTCGGCTAGCTCGTGACTCTTTGCTTCACGGCAAACGGACGATACTCTTGATTTCTATTTAGAATCCTTGGTATGTATCTCTTGGGGTATTTCCGGTGGGATTATTCTCGTCCTTATTATTCTCTCAAAAATCACTGTTGGCTTATAAATCTAGAATCTCGTAAGAGATGTGGAAATAAGGACATACCGGAAATACATAATTCTCTCAATTCATTGCCGCTGCGCAATAGAATGTGATAGCGGGATCGTATATGACGATCTCCGCGTGGAAAGCTCTAACGAAGAGATTTCAGAAACTTCTATAAAAGAGGTTCTCTATTTATTCGGAAAAACTCGGAATATCTCTTTAATAATCGGAAAATCTCAGAACATCTCTATCAAAGAGATCGACCACGCTTTATTTCCAGGAATCTGCGTTAAGAATAAAAGGTATGTTACTTCAATCTCCTCAGGATCATATACAACAGATACTTACAACTGGACCTGTCTATAAGAAATACATGAATTCGCCATCTGCGATCGACATCCTGTAAGATCTAACATTTTAAGATGCTTCAACCATACGATTAATGTCAATATAATTTCAATAATAATGTTCGATTAAATGCTCACTATAACTTCCAAAAAGATTACTCTCTCTATCAAATCTTAACAGATTGCTTGAAAACCTTAATATCTTTTAGTCATATTAAATGAATCTTGCATACAGTTTTATTAATATATATCTCAATAATGATTTAACTAAACACTTAAAGATTATTTAAGTAATTATGATATTTGCCTATATAACTATTTCCTTACAAGGATGTAAAAACATAGATATTTTGAAATAATGTCCTAAATGTCTTGAATTTGTTAATGAATATATTTTGATGTGTAGTTCTAAGAATTATTACTGATAGGAAGATCATTATCTAATGCTTAATATGAAATCTCTTGATATTTATGGATAAATAAATACTCAAACATAATTTAAAACAAAATACTAGTTTTCTCGATTCTAAGAAAGTGAAAAGATTGAATCTAATTAATTATCATAAGATAAACAACTCAAGGTCAAGCATCAGCTGATTTTTCCTTCATATGAATCTCTAATAAAATATTCTTAGATTATTCTTAGATTTCTGAATTGTAAATCTCAAGCTTAACTGCATATAACTTATTAAAACTAATATCAATAATCAAGGTAATGATCTTCTTAAACTCTAACTATGTTATATTAAAACTGAGAACTGTTTTCCTCATATACAAAACTATTATGACTAATATGAAATTATATTCTTCTTTCTGGAAACTGAGAGTTGAAATTTATTTGGTGGTGTGTTGTCTTTCTCTATAGCACTCTTTACGATCAGGCTTGGTTAAAGCTTGTACAAACATTTGGTCCTTCGAGCCGGATATATGGGACAACACATAGCAACTCGATCTCGTCACATTTTTCAAATATAAAATTTGAACGAAAAGCACTCTCTAATATAATAGCACGTATTCTGATAAAGATCACAATGAGACTCGCGCATATCGAACGTAAACTTGAGAAACAGGAATCGTTAATGGAACTCATTGCAAACGCTTATGAGAATCTTACAAGGGTTAGTCCCGATCAGATCACGCCTCAAAGGATTAAAACTCGACTCTCGGATTTAAAGAAAAATTGGGAAACGTTCAGTCTTTTACATGATGCTATAAATATAGCCGTTGCGGAGTTAGATCCCGCCGACAAAAACCAGATTCAAAACCGCTCATATTTCGTTGACAATTATTTTAATATAACACATGAGTGTTATCTAGAATCCGTTGAGAAAATATCTTCACTTCCGGAGATAGATAGGATTGCTTTACCAGGAACACCATCCGCTCAATCTGTGTCAAATTCTGGGAATCTTCCTACTTTCTTCCACCATTCTCGTCTTCCACGGATAAATATTCCTAAATTTAACGGTTCGCCAACCGACTGGCTGAACTTCAAGGATCTTTTTACTTCCATTGTTTTGGCAAATCCCACCTTAACAGATGTTGAGAAACTTCAGTACTTGAAGACAAGTCTTGTAGGTTCTGCAGCCCATTTAATAAAGAATACAACGTTAACCGCGGATAATTTTCCGAAGGCGTGGGAAGCTTTAGTTTCCTTTTACGAGAATAAAAGACTATTAGTGAATGCCGCATTACACTCTCTGGTGTCATTGAAACGAATGACTAAAGAATCAGCTTCTGAGATGGAACATTTATATACTACAATAATGGAAATCTACCGAACTTTAGAAACACTACAGAGACCCGTTTCATCTTGCGAGGATTTTCTGGTCTTTCACTCAGTCCAAAGGCTAGACCCTGAATCAGTAAAGGCTTGGGAACAACACTTAGGTTCTTCAAAGGAACCTCCTACTTGGCCGCAATTTACCGATTTCCTTATAACTCGTTTATTAACACTTCAAGCATATGAGAAGTCCCGTACTGTAAAATCATCAACCATGGTTCAATCAAAAATTGCTAAGGTTAATTTTCAAGGAAATTCCAAGGGCAATACGTACAATTTTCAAGGTTCTTGTTCAATATGTTCGTCAAAACATTATGTGTCTTCTTGTCCGCAATTTGTTGGAAAGACTTTAGATCAACGACTCGCCCTGATCACTAAACATAAACTTCGTTATAACTGCCTTGGTCAACATCGGGCTTCTACTTGCCGAATAACAAAGAGATGCCAGAAATGCGGACGGAAGCATCACACCACTATTCATAGGACTAATAATACCGATACTGCCGAGACAAAGTCTTCTAAAAGGGAAAATGTTCCTGCAACGACATCAAAATCAGAAGCCCAAGTTCTACATTCTGCACTTCAAAAGGAAATTAAAACCTCTTGTGTTTTATTAGCTACAGCTTTAGTTATAATCATTTCTCCAAATGGTAAAACTTCCAAGATTCGAGCATTAATTGATCAAGGGTCAGAAATCTCTTTGATTACAGAAAGGATAACTCAGCGACTTAATCTTCCTCGAAATCATTCGTCTCTCTCGTTAGTGGGAATCGGAGCAAAACGTTCAAATAAATCGAAGGGTTCTACCTCTTTTAAATTACGATCTCTTTACAATTCAGATGTGGAGCTATCAGTCTCCGCGCAAATTCTGCCGAAACTCACCTCGTCTCTACCTTCGGTAAACTTGAAACAAAATTCGTGGCCTCATTTATCTAATCTATCATTAGCAGATCCGAATTTCTTCTCACCGGGTTCAATTGATATCATTTTGGGCGCGGATGTTTACAGTCAGATAATTGAAGAAGGAATCAAAAGGGGAGCTTCGGATGCTCCTATCGCTCAATCTTCCATTTTCGGTTGGATTATTTTCGGCCCTGTCAGCACTAATGAATCTCCTAGACTGCTACACGGATATCATATTTCGATAGATTGAGAACTTCCCGAACTTCTATCACGCTTTTGGGAGCTTGAACAAGTACCTAACCATTCACCTACAGAATTATCATCGGAAGAACAAGAGTGTGAGAGACACTTTAAGACAACGCACACTAGAGATTCTACTGGAAGATACGTTCTGCGACTTCCTTTTAAGGATTCTCCAGAAAAGCTCGGCGATTCAAAAACTAAGGCTTTCCGCTTTATCACAAATTTAGTTAACAAATTTACTTCGAATCCCTCCTATAAGGAAGCTTACTCTAAATTCATTGCCGAATATGAAGAACTACATCATCTGACACGTGTACAAGAATCAGAAAAGGAGCCTTACTTAGCCTTTTATCTTCCTCATCACGGAGTTGTACGAGAACAAAGCCTTTCAACTAAACTTCGGGTAGTTTTTAACGGTTCCAGTCGTACTACTTCCGGTTTCTCTTTAAATGATCTTCTACATACCGGAGCTAAATTACAAATCGACCTGTTTATTGTCTTGATCTGGTTCCGTCTATTTCATTACGTATTTTCTTTTGATATTGAAAAGATGTATCGTCAAATTAGAATCTACAAAGAAGACCGAAAGTTTTTACGTATTCTTTGGATAGATTTTCAAAATCAGATAATCATATTGGAATTAAATACGGTTACTTATGGATTAGTTTGTGCCCCTTTTCAAGCTTTGCGTACACTAATACAATTAGTTGAGGATGAAGGCAAAAAATTCCCTCTTGCGGTTCCAATAACACTAAAGGGACGATATATGGATGATTTTTTTGGTGGTGCAGATACCGTTGAAAAAGCTCAAGAAACAGCCTCTCAAGTAAACCAGCTCTGCATGGCGGGCGATTTCCAACTACAGAAATGGGTTAGCAATCATCCAGATGTTTTAAATTTGATTCCATCAGAGAAACGTATAGAATCTACCTCGATAAGAATAGAAGACACTACGCAAATCCACACCCTCGGACTTACTTGGCAACCTACCACAGACTCTTTCCACTTCACTCTGAAGCCTTCTGAAGTTAAAGTCATTACTAAACAAACTATCCTTTCTACCATTGCCAAAATATTCGACCCGTTAGGATTCCTTTCTCCTGTAACAATTAGGGCCAAGATTTTCATTCAAGAATTGTGGTTAGTGAAACTCGGCTGGGATGCCTTGTTGCCTGATCGTCTTTCCAATAAATGGTTAGACTTTGTGGCTCAACTTAAAGAAGTACCGAGTTTCACGTTCCCTCGATGGCTAGGATCACATTCAAACGATCGAATCGAAATCTATGGATTCTGCGATGCGTCAGAGCAGGCAATGGCCGCTGCCATATACATAAGGACAATTAATAATAACGGCATAGTTTCCACAAATTTAGTAGCCTCCAAAACAAAGGTGGCTCCTTTGAAACGACTTACGATTCCCCGTTTAGAACTTTCGGGAGCCGTTCTGCTGATAAAGCTGGTCTCTCAAGTTTTGAAGGTCATTGATCGAAAGGACATATCGGTGTATCTATGGACGGATTCCGCTATAGCACTTACGTGGATTAATAATCACCCATCTAAATGGAAGGATTTCATACATAATCGCGTTTGTTTCATTCAAGAAACTTTACCACAAGCAATCTGGCGTTTTGTACCAGGTAAAGAGAATCCTGCAGATCTAGCAACTCGAGGTTTGACACCCTCTTGTCTTCAAGAATGTAACACATGGTGGACCGGGCCTGAATGGCTTTCTCAAGATCCTACTACATGGCCAGAAGAGCTACCTGTACTTACTCCTAAAGAAAACTTAGAAGAGAAAACAACAAAAAATTGTTGCTACTACCTTCATTGAAGAGAGAAAACTCTGGAATCTTATCTCTAACTATTCTTCTCTGACCCGTTTACAAAGAATAACAGCTCTATGTCAAAGAATCGCTGCAAGAATTAAAAGGCGTTCAAGGTTGTCAATTCGTGAACCCTTGTCTCCCGAAGAATTAAATAATGCTAGACTATTTTGGGTACGATGTATACAGCAGGTATACTTCCACGACGAACTCCTGGTGATTACTAAGGGTGAAATCTTGCCTAAATCGAACTCGTTGGCTCGACTTACTCCGTATTTAGACTCCTCTAAATTGATGCGTATAGGAGGTCGTCTTCATTTATCGCTTTTGTCGGAGGATGTTAAACATCCGTTAATACTCCCAAGAGACTCAACCTTGACAACACTTATAATAGCCGACGCTCATTCTCGAACCTTACACGGAGGAACTCAAGTAACACTATCTCTTATCAGGGAAAACTACTGGATCGTAGGTGGCCGAGCTCCCGTTCGGTCGTTCATACTGAAATGCGTCAAATGCGCCAGGTTTAGACAGAAAAGAGCTCAACAGCTCATGGGACAGCTTCCAATCGAAAGAATTACTCCTTCTCGTCCTTTCCTAAATACAGGACTGGACTACGCCGGACCATTTATCATTAAAACTTGGAGAGGTCAAAATTCGCGAACTTATAAAGCTTTCATAGTCCTATTTGTATGCCTTTCAACTTCAGCCGTCCATTTAGAGTTAGTTACCGACTATTCTACTGAGGCTTTCCTAGCTGCATACAGACGATTTACATTTAGACGAGGAATATGTGCCACTCTTATGAGTGATTGCGGAACGAATTTAAAAGGAGCAGACACCGAATTACAGAAATTATTCTCTTCTTCCTCTAAGAAATTAGGCATTATGGCCTCAGTTCTAGCGAACAACGAAACACAATGGAAATTTATTCCGCCTGGTGCACCTCATTTTGGTGGAAAGTGGGAGGCAGGAGTAAAATCGGTTAAGACGCATTTAAAAAGAGTTATAGGAGAATCCCTCCTTACATATGAGGAGATGTCAACTCTAATCATCCAGATCGAAGCAGTTCTTAACTCCAGACATCTTAGCCCTCTTTCGGACGATCCAGAAGATGTCTCTGCTCTCACGCCTGGACATTTTCTTATGGGTACTGCCCCAGCTACAGTTCCAGAACCATCTCTTGAATCGATTAAGATAAAACATCTATCACGATGGCAATTAGTACAACAGAAGTTAGAAGGATTCTGGTCCCGGTGGTCCAAAGAATGTCTCCAGCGCTATCACTCCATTTACAAATGGAATAAGGTTCTACCATCTATCAAGGAGGGATCTCTAGTATTGGTTATAGACGAACGTTATCCTCCTTCAAAATGGCCCCTCGGCAGGGTAGTTCAGACACATCCTGGAAAAGATGGACATACACGTGTAGTCACCGTTCGTACTCAAACTTCTATTCTCAAGAGGCCAATCGTCAAGGTCTGTCTTTTGCCAGTTCCTAACGAAACCATGCAATCGGTTCGTTAAGCAAGTTAACGAAGGCGGGCGGAAATGTTTAAATAATGAGAGATAGAGAGAGAGAGAGTCGAGTAATCGAAGTATACAGGGTGTTACTAAAAGAGCGGACACTAACTACATAGCGGTATTTCTTGTCAAAAACTGAGTCGAAAAGTCCTGAACCACTTTTTTCTATAATGCTTAACAAAGCCGTAATCATTGAGTAAAGTTAGTCCAACCAGCGTCGTTCTTTAGCCGGGCGAACGTCGGTGAGCCGCGTGCCTGATAGTGTGCGTGAGCGCTCCGCCGCGCGCGGCGGCACGGCCGCAATGGCCGCGCTATGCCTTCGCGCGTCGCGTGCAATATTCTTACACATTATAATAATAAAAATAATTTTTTCTTGCACTAAAAATCACTTTTTACTCTTCGTCAGAAGTATCCCCTTGCAGAAAATTTTGATAACGGATAAAACTTTTGCCAAGACATAACTATTATTAACATATGAAAATTAAAACAAATACAGAAAATTATACTGTGTATTTTACAATACAAAATTTTACAATACAAAAATTATTTTCTAAACAATCCGTTTCGTTAAATATCTTTGCGTTAACTTAATTTAAATTATAACACAAAGCACTTATTGAATCTTTCTACGAGGTTTGCCCAATTACTCAGAAGTAATAAATTTTTTAAGGGGAATTTACTGTAACAATTAGATATTTAAATAATCTCGTACTTAAAAGGAAATACGTTAAAAATATTATTAAAAGCTGAAGTATTCAAAAATAAAAGAATTTCTTCTCTTATGAAAAGACGATTTATCCTAAGTCATGAATAACGCTGTCCAGATGTACAATCTTTTTGAAACCTAAGGCAAATAAGAGCAAACCGCCGAGCGAACAATATTAATTTTTATATTAATAATAAATAATATCACGTTTAATAACTTAAAACAAAATAAAATACAAGCGTTTCTGTCTTAGTTTAGACGCATAAATAAAAGTGAAATGTTATCGTATTCATAAGACATTGGACAGCAGTAAAGTTATTGGAAAAGGTTGAACATAAGGTAAATTACGTGATAACTGCTGCCTTTTAAATAAAATGAAATTGAAAAGTTAGCTGCAATTCGTATGTTTCTTTATAAAGATGTAAAATTCACTTACCAGACAGTGTAATATCAATGTCATGATGATCTACCGTCTGGTTTCAGTAACAAAACAATGCTTATGAGTTAATGTCAGCGTACGGACTGAAGGCCTAGACTTAAGCGTAAGGTGAAATGAGTACAGAGAAATATCATGAAGCATCATATAACAAAGTAACACTCGTAAATAAATAAAATAAGTTAATAAATAAAACAGGCTGCAGATGTCAATTGTGTGGAAATCTCTCGACAATAGGAGAATAATCATTAGAGAGATTTTTTTATTTACTAGTTTATTTATTTACTTATTTTTTTATTTACTAGTGTTATTTTGTTATATGATACTTTATGACATTTGTATGTATTTATTTCACCTTGCGCTCGAGCCTGTCTTCAATCCGTGCATTGATCTTAACTCATGTAATAAGCATTGTTTCATTACTGAAACCAGACACGGTAGATTATCACGAGATTGATACAACACTGTCTGGCAAGTAAATTTACATCTTCATGAAAGAACATACGAATTGTAGCTAATTTTTATGATATTATTTTATTTAAAAGGCAGCAGTTAGTGATTTACCTTATATTCAACCTTTACCTTTTCTAACAACTTTACCGCTGACCAATGTTTTACGAATACAATAACAGTTCACTTTTATTTATGCGTTATTGACAATTAGATTTAAAATTATTGCAAAACGTTACACACAAGAGGGTCTAAACTAAGACAAATACGTTTGTATTGTATTTTCTTAAGTTATTAAACGTGTTATTATTTATTATTCGCTATAAGAATTAATATTGTTCTCTCGGCGTTTTACTCTTATTTACCTCATGTTTCAAAAAAATTGTACATCTGAACAGCGTTATTCATGACTTAGGATAAATCATTTTCTCATAAAAAAAGAAATGTTTTTTTATTTTTTAATATTTTTAATGTATTTTTTTTAAGTACGAGATTATTTAAACATCTAATTATTACAGTAAATTCCTCCAAAAAAATTTATTACTTCTGAGTAACTGGACAAAACTCGTAGAAAGATTTAATAAGTGCTTTGTCTTATAATTTAAGTTAACGATAAGATATCTAACGAAACGGATTGTTTAGAAAATAATTTTTGTATTGTAAAATTTTGTATTGTAAAATACACAGTATAATTTTTTGTATTTGTTTTAATTTTCATATGTTTATAATAGTTATGTCTTGGCGAAAGTTTTATCCGTTATCAAAATTTTCTGCAAAGGGATACTTCTGACGAAGAGTAAAAAGTGATTTTTAGTGCAAGAAAAAATTATTTCTATTATTACAATGCGTAAGAATATTGCATGCGACGTGCGCGAAGGCATAGCGCGGCCGCCGCGGCCGGCCGCGGCCGTGCCGCCGTGCCGCCGCGCGATGCGCGGCGGAGCGCTCACGCACACTATCAGGCGCGCGGCTCACCGACGTTCGCCCGGCTAAAGAACGACGCTGGTTGGACTAACTTTACTCAATGATTACGGCTTTGTTAAGCATTATAGAAAAAAGTGGTTCAGGACTTTTTGACTCAGTTTTTGACAAGGAATACCGCTATGTAGTTAATGTCCGCTCTTTTAGTAACACCCTGTATATGTATCGCACAATGATTAATATTTGATTAATACATTTAATTGAATTTTTGTTTTATTTGTATCAGGTAGAGAAAACGCAGTTATATCGAAATAGAAAGGGCTATTTTTCGATAAATGTGCAAGCTGTGGTAAATGCACGATTAGAAATTATCGACATTGTAGCCCGCTGGCCTGGAGCGACTCATGACTCCACCATATTCAATAATTCGTGAATAAAAGCTTTATTTGAAGCTGGGAGATTTGGTGATGGAATTTTACTTGGAGATTTCGGTTACCCAAATCTGCCCTATCTCATGACACCTCTGAATAATCCAGTGACACCTGCTGAACAATTATATAATGAAGCTCAAATTCGCACACGGTGTGTAGTAGAACGCACATTCGGTATATGGAGTCGAAAATTTTCCGTACTCAACATCGGTTCTCGTTTCTTTACTGTTGAACGAACATTACCAGTAATTGTAGCGACCGCGGTACTACATAACATCGCAAGGCAAGCTAGGCCGCTAGATCCACTGATCAATGAAAATATGTACGATGAGATACCACAGATTCGCGATATGGATTTGCCTGACGAAAGGGATGATGCGAGACGACATATGATAGACAATTATTTCCAGAGGTAATCAATTGATATAGCATAAGTATATATTTTTATTTCTATTTTTATTTAATGAAAGATATTGTGAAATAACGCATTCATAATTTTGCAGCTTATTATAATGAACAAACGGAGACGCAGTCATATGGAAAACCTGTTTCTATTAACACAGCATATATTTTTTATGTATTAAAAAATAAATATATACGCAATGACAAGAATTAAAAAAAAATAACTTAATATACGTCATTAATCGCACAAACGTTGTTTTTCTATTTCTATTAACACAGCTCACAATTATTGTCATGAAATACTATATTAGAAATCTAACAATAAATATATGCGTAATCAATGACAATAAAAAAAAATAACTTAATGCATCATTAATCGCACAACCACATCGTTTTAACGTTTCTATTGACACAGCCCACAATTATTGCCATAGAATACGTACTAAAAAAAAAAAAAAAAACGAAAAACTAAAAATAAATTAATTTCTATTATCACCATCAGTACGTCTTTTTTGCCCGTTCATATGTACATGTAGATTAAAGAAGAATCTCTTCTGAAGATTCAGATAACATACTATCTGAATACGAAGAAACATGCTCTTCTCTATTCGCCTTTCTACATTTTATTTTGAGTAATTTAACTGCAAGTTGCTCTTTTTCGAGTTTTTTCTTTAGTATTTTTGTTTCAATTTGTTGCTTAGCTTCAATGTTCTTCAGCATTAATCCTCACTCAAAGTTGCAATTGCTGGGGAAACGCGATGCACAATTGTATGAGCCGAAACTTTACTTATTCCGCAGAAATCTCCCACCGTGATAAGAAATGATCCAGTTGCGTAGAATCTCAGTGCAACCAGTAACTGGATCATTGGAGAAATGGCATAATTCCTATTTATATATAAGATAATAAATATCATTATTGAAGATAATGAATCATTAAGTCAAATACTTTTTAAGCATTTTATCATAGAACCATATGTTTATAGTTTTATATACATACCAGTTATTAAAATGTTCTAATTGGTGATGAATCCTATTGAGCAACATAGTAACACTCTGCTTTGATAATCGGAAACGATCAACAAATGCATTTTCATCTAATTCCTCAAAATAATTGATGCGCAGTCCAATCCTATGTTGTAATTGCAAAATTCTTGGAACTCTTGCGCCTTGCTCCATTTCCTCGTCATCCTCCTCATATAATAAATCCCACAGTCTTTGCATGCTGATACTAAAAAATATACATTTCCGTTTTTTGTTACAAATTAATTTTTACATACATTTATGTTGTTTCTCCAAAAAATATAGTAAAAATAAATCACATTTATTTACCAAATTTATATATTTTCAATATTTCACTTATGTATCTTGCGAAAATGCATCTTGTTAAAATCTAACCTTGTAAACAGCTTATTGAATTTGGTTTTCAGTGGTTGGTATCACTACTTAACTACTAGTTAAGCTAACTAGCCACTGTTGAACTGGGCCTTAGGCGTAAGGAACGCCCTTCCTAGTGCAGAGCCCTACTTGGACGACCTACGGCCCAAACATCATTTTAAAAAACATGCGATAGGCACGCTCAATAAATGTACTGTCACGGCTTTTTTGACCGGATCAAAGGGACGCTAAGAGAGTCGGGTGATAAGCCTCTCGGGATAATCCCTCACGTGAGTTAGGCGGTTCGCAACTAAATCTGTTGGGCGCCAGACGTGAGATTCTCGCGTCCACTAATTATGCAACAATCGCTAACGCAAACTCGCGAAACCACAGCCTGTCACGCGAGGGGCCAGCCGGCTCGACCTAACGGCAGAGGGGCAGGGTAGAGGCAGGGCACGGTGTACGTTTCGAAAACGTGTACGTGTACTCAAAGTCGCTACAGCAGCCGAAATATCGATATCTAGAAAATTTATTAACATCGATCGATGGAATCGGCTACTTCACGTTCTCCAACAACAGTGACGTCATTCCGCCGAGCGATGCGTGTCCAAACTCAATCTTCGTCTTCGATGACGTAGCATGCGACAAGCAAAACGCGGTGAGAGAGTACTTTTCAACTGGCAGGTATTCGAGCGTTGACTGCTTTTATCTCTGTCAGACCTACGCGAGAATACCCAAACATTTGATACGCGACAACGCGAACCTGTTGATCCTATTCAAACAAGATGGCACCAATCTGAAACACGTGTACAACGATCACGTGAATACCGACATGTCGTACAATGAATTTTGCGCGTTTTGTCATGAATGTTGGCAGCACGATTACGGATTCGTAGTGATAGACAAGGACAGCTCGCTTAACAATGGTCGATACAGAAAAGTATTTAACGTGTTCGCGATACCGCAAAAGCGGTCAGTCGTTGTCGGTACCTCGTCGAGGTGAAACATTGTAGAGAGAGAGAGAGAGAGAGATTAACAGTTTGCTTTTTTCCGCGATAACCACGATCGACATGAGTGATGATATTCGTGAGCGCGAGAAGATTGCGAAAGAGATTGCGAAAACAAGCAAATCGATTCGCAAGAAACTTCGCGAGTTGAAGACCGGTAAGATCGAGAAGGACATTGAGTTGGACACGCACTTTAAGCCTCTCATCGGGCCACTGCGAAAGATCGCCGAGAACTCGAGCGCGGTGAAGAAAGAGGAGCCGGAGAGCGTCGCCGAGATCGACACGTTTTCCGAAGATGTGAAGCCGAAAAGAAGAAACGATTATATTTTTCGTCGGATCCGACGCCGCGTAAATCTAGTCAATCGAAAGCTCCACTGGATGTACCACCGATAACCTCTACACCGATAACCTCATCTCCACCGATATCATCTCCACCATACGTAACGGCGAGAAAAGTGCAACCTACAATAAAGTTCGAATTACCCGAAAACGCGCCTGTTTTTGAACTCACGGACGACTCGGAGAACGCGACGTCTATTCGAAAGGAGTTGGAAACGCGGAGGGTCGAGAAACGTTGCATAATACCTTGGGTCCATTAGGTCAAGAGTACATCGGGGCTCTTATGAGCGCCAAACCAAAGAGCGATATAGATACCGTGTACGGCGTTTATCTCGGCAACGATGGAATGATGCTCGGCAATAAACGTTTCAAGGTGGATAGCATGGATAACATGTATATCGGCGACGTACATTACATTGGCACACCCGGTATTTACGAGTTGATCTTTAAAAACAAGCCTGATAAAAACATTTACACGGAGGAGGATATGCAAAAGTACAAGAATATCCTGTTTGAGACGAGCACTCATAGATTCAATCACGATCCTCTCGGGCGAATAAAGTCCCACAGGGGGGACAAGTACATGAAGATAATCAAGAATTTGATACCGCCTGCATCCATAAAAAAACGATCCGGAAAGGGATTAATCGCGCCTCGCGCGATGACGCTGACCGACAATAAGATCGATTACGTGCACTGGGACGATCCCAACAAGCTGGTGGATCGTCTACGATTGCTCGACGCTTCGGACCCGCTGGCAACAATGCCCACGACAACGAGATCATGTCGATCATCGAGGAACTTCGCAAAGCCGGTCTTGTTATAAATTGAATCGCGCGGCAGCAAGCTGTTCAATCAACGTTGAAATGCCAATCAACAAATTTGGGGTATTCGAGCAGATCAGAGACGTGCCGAACGCCGTTTCGCACCATCAATCGAGCGGATTCGTGAGACATTACGTGCGCAATAACGCTCTATGTCTCATCGCTACGGATTTTGACGCAAAATCGCGCAAGATTCGTAAAGTGGCGCAACCGGAGGCTGTTACCGACGCCGCCAACAAACTATACGTGGATTATTACATTAAAAAGTTAAGCAATCAACTGAGAGCGTCAGACGAGAAGCTGACTGCGTACGAGAAGGACGTGCAAGCGTTACGGATTGCGATAAACGAGCTTCGGCATTCGATTACCGCTGAATCAGAAACGACAACGGACAACAATAGACAAACGGACCAAGATCGGCTACGAACCACTAACAAGCGGCAACGAACAACCAAAAACGGTTCAGGAACGGCTATCGGAGGGCTGCCGAGCGACTAAAGAACAGCTATCGAGCAGCTATCAAGCGGCTCAAGAACGGCTCAAGAACGGCTATGAACGGCTGACGAATAGCTATAAACGGTCAGCGGATGACAAAGAACGGCTATTGAAGGACAATAAAGAAAAATAAACAGCTATTGAAAAGAGTTGGAGATATAAATCATAATTTCTTTGCACATATTATTATTATTACGAGCTGACCAATCGTATCGCTAAAAACATGACATTGTCGAAATCCGATGGAAGTAAAAATATCGAGAAGCAACGACTCGTCGAGGAACTGCATGCTCCGGCGAGAAGAAATTTTCCACGAAAACACGTCATAGTGCGAGGGTACGACGACCTGTGGCAGGCTGACATCGTCGAGATGCGTCCATACTCGCGTTTCAACAAAGGATACCACTATATACTTACCGTCATCGATGTGTTGAGCAAGTACGCGTGGGCCGTGCCACTCAAGAGTAAAGGCGGAAGCGAGACGGACAACGCTATCGCTAAGATAATTCGAGACAGCAAGAGGTTCCCGAAAAACTTGCAAACCGATATGGGAAAGGAATTTTACAACGCCGACGTACAACGATTCATAAAAAAACACGATATCAATCATTATTCCACATATTCGGTGATGAAGGCATCGGTCGTCGAGCGATTCAATCGCACGTTAAAGAACGACATGTGGAAGATGTTTACGCTCAACGGAAATTACAAGTGGGTCGACATGCTGCCGCGTCTCGTCACGGATTACAACGCGCGCAAGCATCGAACGATCGGTATGCGACCCGTCGAAGTTACTCCCGCGATTGCTGAAAAACTCCTGGGTACGGTGTACAACGCGATAATGATCGCGGGTCCGGCAAAGTTCAAAGCAGGCGACCCGGTACGCGTTAGCAAATACAAGACGATTTTCGAAAAAGGTTACACGCCGAATTGGACCACCGAGGTGTTTAAAATCGTTAAAGTGCAGCGTACTAATCCCGTAACCTATCTACTCGAGGACTATCGTGGAAAATCTATCGCTGGAGCGTTCTACGAGCACGAGTTGCATCGTGCGACTTACCCGGTCGTGTATCTCGTGGAGAAAGTACTTCGCAGGAGGGGCGATAAAGTTTACGTAAAATGGCTGGGATTCGATGGATCGCACAACTCTTGGATACACAAGGACAATGTGGTTTAATTTTATACAGGCTGCATTTATTTTTTTATACTTTATAAAAAATATGTACACAACATATGAGAAATATACGATATACATATAAAAAAGTAATGAATCGACATCTTTATTATTATTCAAAATAAAATTTAAATCGCCAATGATAAATTAAACAAAAAATCTTTATTTACTGACGCAATTGGCAAGTGGTGAATTATCGTTTAATCACGACGTTTCGACCCGGGGGATTGGGTCCTTCTCAAGTGTCTACAAAAGATCGGTAACGCGAATACAATTAGTAAGCGATCGCATTTATAAAACAATACATAATGGATATAATAAGATGTCCTACCTACAGACAGCATGGAGCTATCGCTCTTACCCGAACATCTGCGAGATATGAATATTTTGACAGAAAAAATTATATGTCAAAAGCTGCACAAAAATCTTTTCGTTAGGATGTGTCATTGAATAAAAATAGACATGAAAAAGAAGATAATTACATGTTCGGTGTCGTAAAACTCTTGATGCGAATATCATAACGTTAACAAGCACAGCGCACAATCAGAATAGTTATAAACGGAGTCGAACGGGTAGGAGACGCTATAAGGTTAAATATGTAAACATAGCGGATTTATATACTGGAAATGACTTTGTCATATATCGGATTTAGGTTCTCCGTGTTCTTTTGTAAATTAATTGTGTTCATTTGATTCTTGATGAAGAGCATTTCCGCTATTTCACGTTTTCTAATATTCTTTTCCTTATGTAGTATATCGACATCAGACCATTTAAAATCGTGTCGGCAAAGTACCCGGTGCTTGCTTACCACCGAGCGGCAGTCGTCGTCCTTTTTAATGTCGTTTTGATGCTCTTTTATACGCGTTTGCAAATATCTTTTTGTCTGCCCGATGTAAGACGCGTTACAATTATCACAGTTTATCTTGTATACTAGATCGGTCTCACGGTTCTTATCGAGTCTATCCTTTCCTTTCTTGATAATTACGTCGAGTTTTTTCGGGATGGTATACAAGGTATCGAGACCTACTTTATTGAGAGTAAAGCGTATATCCTCGCTGAGGCCCTTGACGAACGGTATGGCAAGGTATCTACGGGCATCAAACGCTTCGGTGCTTTCGTTATCATCACTCGCTTGAGAGAATCGGTGTTGTTTTAGTCTAGTATTTATTTGTTTGTCGATTAGATTGTCAGGGAAGGAATTGTTAAGCAGAATTTCTTTCACTATTTCGATATTAGCCCGGTAGAAACGTTTGTCAGAAAGTAAAATAGCACGGTCAGTAAGGCTATGTATTGTGTTAATTTTGTATTTAAGAGGATGGCACGAAAAAAAGTTGATGTACCTACCAGAGAAGGTGGGTTTCCGGTACCAGTTCGTTAATAGCTTGTTTCCTTCCCTAACAACAATTGTGTCCAAGAACGACACCGAACATGTAATTATCTTCTCTTTCATGTCTATTTTTATTCAATGACACATCCTAACGAAAAGATTTTTGTGCAGCTTTTGACATATGATTTTTTCTGTCAAAATATTCATATCTCGCTGATGTTCGGGTAAGAGCGATAGCTCCATGCTGTCTGTAGGTAGGACATCTTATTATATCCATTATGTATTGTTTTATAAATGCGATCGCTTACTAATTGTATTCGCGTTACCGATCTTTTGTAGACACTTGAGAAGGACCCAATCCCCCGGGTCGAAACGTCGTGATTAAACGATAATTCACCACTTGCCAATTGCGTCAGTAAATAAAGATTTTTTGTTTTATTATTATTATACGACATATATAAGAAATATACAATATACATATATAAATATAAAATACAATATCTTTATTATTATTATACAATATGTATAAGGAATATACAATAGATATATACATATGTAACGATACGCCATTTAGGGCATCGTTTTTAATCTGCCGACGGCCGTATAGTCTAAGCTTGCGATATCGGGCCGCCGGAAAAGCCCGACCGCCGCCGAGCGCTGTGGGCCCGAGACCACGATCTTGCCCCGCTCCGGGTTACCCCGACGCGCGCGCAACGCCGACAATCCCCACTGAACGCCGCCGGGGTATAAAACCGGGCTACCGAGCCGAAAACGACGACTCGCTTCCCGGCCAACATCCGATCCGGATTGCTGGGAGCGTGCTCCACACCTCCTAGGGTGGCACTCAAACGGGGTCCAGAGATCTGGGCCTCGACCAAGCAATCTTGGTAGCCACCCGAACTCCCGTCCCGGTCGCAACGGTAAAACGGGGTCGAGGGATCTCGGCCTCGTGACAAGTAGTCTTGTCACCGGAGCCCCGGATTCCCGAACCAAACGGCCGGCCCGCTAATGATTCGCGCGTCGGAATTAAACGTCCGGTCCGTCCGATAGATGACCGCGTCGTACCGTACCGATAAAACGAGACATCGCTACCGCGACCGCTCCGATCCCGCGTGCCGTATCGTGATGATCCACGCGTACCTGTCGATTTAAACGTCCGGGCCGATAGATGAAATGTCCGTGACGATCCGAACCGTACCGATTGTATATATATTCGCGCCGCCCGAACCGACCAGATGACCGGTTCGCCGCGTACCTGTATATGTTTCCGTTCCGACAGCTGGAATTATATTGTATGTATCTGCGCCGTCCAGTCCGGTAAAATGTCCGACCCGCCGCGTAACCGTATGTATATATTTCGTTCCGTCCGTACCGCTATAGATTTAAGTGTATATATCTTTAGTTATAATAAAGTAGCATTTAAGTTAAGATCTCTTGCATAATCGGCGTATGTTATTTATCTCTGACCTCCTATATCGAACACCTGGCCCGGCGAGCTAGTCCGCGTTCGATCAAATTACAGCCGAAAGGCAGGTCGTTATACATATAAATAAAATACGATATCTTTATTACACTACATTATACTACGTTATACTACATTATACTAAATTACGTTACAATTATTTTATAATGTCCCCATGGCAACGTAGAATAATCGATAGAATCGGGCACAATGTATCGCTTATCGTCGTACGGACTCAGAGCGATTTTCGTTTCGGACACTGTATACACTTCGTGCAGTTTTGATCTTATACACGACTGACGACGAGTCATTTCAACCTGCCGCTTTCCGGGTGGTTTATCGCGCGTCGGACAGAACGGTAGGTCAGCATGCGCGTCGTGCAAATGTTGCGGATACTCGAGATCGACTTCTAGAACGTAACCCGTTGGGGAATCCGAAGCGATCGCGCTCGCGTCAAAGTTCGAGATATCGTCGATCCATCGAAAATTTGCATAAGGTAATGGTGACACATTGCCCATCCGTACAAATTATTGACGTCAAAGTACATCAAGTACGACGGTGGTTTCGATGGATCGTACGATTGCATGTACTTGTTATTGGTTCGCGCATATCTACCGGAACATTGACTGAGGCCGCCGCGAATACCGCGTTCGATAAACATTACCATGTCAATGTCGGTGAGTAGTTCAAAATTTATGCGTGTATATTTCAACATGGCGTCCCACGTGAAACCTGGCAAAGTATAATAATGCGCAGGATCTAATCCATAACTCGCGACACAGCTATCGCGAAAATTTTCAAATATGTCGGCCAATAACAAGACATCGGTCTTTAGATATAGATCGCTGTATTCGCCCAAGGTTTGAATGGAAAACCGAAGCCAGACGTTCGCGGCGTGCTCGTAATCGCTCTCGGATATAGCGTTACCGGTCAAAGAACTGTAAAACGATTCGCGCGGTGGTAAGCATGGGTCCTCCAATTTTTCGACGCAGTCAATGTATTCGTACGGAAATACACCTTTCCGCGTCAAAAGATCAAAATCATCGGTCGATAATTGTGAAAATTCAGAACGCATAATTTTTAATTTATCTTTGCACAGAAAACATGCTAATTTATCGAGGCTGCTACTCAGAAATTTATATGAATCTATAAAACGTAACTTTACACAATTTTGTGACTTTGATCTTTCGGCGGTATCGTTAACATGCTTCGTGAATGAAATATATTTTTCTTTCGTTATTGGTAATAAATCAATTTTGCCCTCAAACGTGGTGGCAATTTCTTTAATAATGAAATGTGAATCGTAACCGGATAAATTATGAAATACAATGGAAATGAAGTGCGAATCTTTATAATTCAAATTACAATTTGAATGCGCGGGACCTCTATACGTATTACCGACCGGTCAGATGGCAATGATCGCGTACCCGCGTGTCGTCTGGCGCAAACGGTTTTTCACATACGTGACATTGCGTAGCTGTATTAAACTTTTCCCATTCGTCTCGCGTTAAGCTTGCCATGGGGACATTTGCGGATAAAATACCTTTTACGCGATGCGCTAATTCTTTTTGTTCGTTGGCGAACCACGCAATACAATGACTATCGCGACGAAACCGATATACAGACAACAAATTGTCGTACGAGCACTGTAGGTAGTACCCTATGCTGAATACCTGATGATGTTGAGACATGTAGGTTGACGCTTGCTGATCAGCATCCGTTTTCTCTAGGGTGCATTCAAGGTCGGCGTATACAACAAACGGGAGCCGCTCCTTCCTGCTGCAGTTTTTAAAGCTCAGCCACTTGTCGTTGTCGCTCGGTAGTTGGATTGCACAGTCGTTCATCTTTCCGCAATCAATGGTGTGGGCTTCCTAATCTTTTGCTCGAAATGAAGTAGTGTAAGCATCTGAAAAAAAAAAAACATAATTGTTTATTATCTTTTTTAAACAAAAAATAATTTATTTCAATTTTTTTATTTTATATAAAATGTATAGGTACTCACCGATTGCAAAAGTATTTCCGGCCATCGTGTTTGCTCAACTGCGAGCTCACGAGACGGGACAGGTTCTTTATCAACGCGAAATGTCCCACGTTGTCGTCTCGCGGATCTGGCAGGTACAGCAAATTGACGTGACTATTCTTTTTACTGTCGGTGAGTCGTATCGGGAGAATTTTCAGCGGCTCTTGTTGTTCGACAGTATATACATTTATCGACACGTCGTTGAGTCGTTCAAACTTCTTAATTTGGTTTAACGTCATTGGAAACACAATGTCCTTAAGATTTAGCACCGACGTATAATGGGGGTACGAGAATGGTTTATTTGCATTTGTTTTGGCTGGACGCAGAGCAGCCACCACCGACCACGCGAAACACGCATTGTCCTTTGTCTGCACGTTGATCACCGCTTTCTTTTTTATTATCTCTCGCGGCATTTCCACAACACACCCCGCGTGCCAAGGATTGTACTTGTTTATATGTACCGTCAAGTTCAGTATACGCGACAACGCCCACCCACTATCACGTTCTTGAAATTCTTCCAAGGTGGCTAACGTAGGCTCGATAACGCGTTGCTTATACCACTCACACAGGTCGGACGTGCGAAAAAGTTCAAAGTTCCCCGTAGCGAAACTTTTATCCGCACGTTTATCACCTGTCACAAATTCACCGTTGAACACGGTATTCACCTTCACATTTGCATGCTCTCGCATGATGGTCCGCACACGATCGAGCACAATGTTTTTGGCATCTTCGAGAAACTGGCAAGGCACTATATGTTTTAGGTTTATTACCGCACCAGTCTGTATACGACTTATAAAAGCCGTATCGATATCGCACCATCGGAGTCCTGTCTCACTCGCACTCGCACTGTATCCGGCGCCCGCATGCACGAAACGTTGGCGTACCGAGTCTTTCAAACTTTCGAGTCGCGTGATTTGAGCCACCGAAGATTGTCTATCGTGAACGGATAATCGTGGACGCTTGGCGCAACTACGTCCTTCCTCGATTATCTCGTCGCATCGCTGCTCCCACGCGGTAAATTCTTCCCTCGAATTCAGTCGAGCGGATTGCTCCGAGAGCTCTTGCACTTGCTCTCTTAAACGGTCCATATTGAAATGTCTTTTTTTACAATATTAAGTCCTTTTACATCTCTGTGCAAATAGGACACATATTGCATGGCAAGATTTGATATAATTTTTGCCTGCAATTGGAGCAGTACCGACCCTCAATTGCGTCATGCAGCTCAATTACGTGTCTGCGTACGGCGTATATATATATATCTTGTGTGTTAGGCGCCATGTCAATCATGCATGACATGCATGCTCGATAGTCATTGCCCAATGTGTAATAAAAAATTATTGCGCAACATTTTGTGCGCCCACTTAGCGCAAGAATCTCGTCGCGATATACAATTTTTTCAGTTCGTTGGTCATCCCCTGGTGAATTGCGCCCACTGTCGTCAGATAATACACGATCTTCTTCATCGGATGAATCTACGTCTATTATGTCCTCCCAATTAATATTCTCTTGTTCCATTATTTTTGAGAACAATATTTGTAACGTCACTTATCAATCACTTTACTTTTTATTAACTTGCACGCACTTACACTGGTACTGAACGTATATAGTATAAGACTTTATATATGACACAGAGCAGAATCACGGGGCTGATGCTTAGCGTATACTGCGATTTTGGTGCCTTTCGTTCTCCATTTTTATACATTTTTGTCTATCGCTTTTTCTCTCTCTTTCCAAGAGCATCGTAAAGAGAAGTAACATCCTTTAAAATTTGAATCTGGATATGTTTCTAAAAAATTTTGACACGAAAATGGTGCAATATACCATATCCGGACACGTAGCCTAGATAAAAGGGTCTTCACAAAAAATAAAGTGAAGACATCTCGGCGTCACGATACTTGGTCATAAATTATAGCGGCCTGTCATCGGCGTTCAATTCTATAACGCTTTTTTCTTATAGCCGCGAAGATGTTATTTCTTGAAATAGAAAAACCATGACGGGTATCAGTCGCGCCATACCCTGCTGTTTTGTATGTACCTATGTTCCAAAATGTTGGTACAAATAGTGCAATATACCATATCCGGACACGTAGCCCAGATAAAAGGCTCTTCACAAAAAATAAAGTAAAGACGACATCTCGACGTCACGATACTTGGTCATAAATTATAGCGGCCTGTCATCGGCGCTCAATTCTATAACGCTTTTTTCTTACAGCCGCAAAGATATAAAGGGTTATTTCTTGAAATAGAAAAACCATGACGGGTATCAGTCGCGCCATACCCTGCTGTTTTATACGTACCTATGTTCCAAAATGTTGGCACAAATAGTGCAA
>JASTWR010002252.1:0-23540 GCA_030770355.1 Harpagoxenus sublaevis
AACCTGACCTTTTTTTTTTTTTTTTTTTTTTTTTACATGGGTGAAATCTTCGACCGCTGGGTTCCCGGGCAAGCCCGGTATATGGCCCAGCGACCCCCTCCGATGTTATGAGGGGGAAGACCCCCCGCCCTCGGGGTAGGACGGGGGAGTGCCGGATTCTTACCGGCTAAAACACCCATGGGTGACCCTAACTGTGCTTTGCTGGGAGGGCCCCGGGAAACGCAATGATCACATCCGTGGGCCCCCCCGCACTTCGCCTTTTTTAGGCAAGCCTATTCCTAATCTAATGATCGACGGACGGGTGTCACCACCCCCGTCCGTCGTCCTCTTTTCCGGGGGTTGCCTTATTCGGCCGGCGAGCGAGCGGTGTACCCCGACCGCTCGCCCGCCCCCCCGGACGAGAGGGGGGAGGGGGTCAGCGCCCGCGTGAAGCGCCCCCCCTTTCCCCCCTCCCACTTCCTCCTCCTTGAGGCAGGCGGGTGTCAGGCCCCCGGGACGAGAAACCTGTCGGAGTCCCGCCCCAACAACCAAGGGCCCAACACCCGCCGCCCACCCGCGGGAGGGAGACAGGGCTCGGCGTAAAGCCACCATTCCCTCCCTCCCGCGGTTCGGGGGAGCCCGGGTCCAAGACCCGAAAGGTCCCAGAGCCGGACCCCCCCCGACGGACCGACCGGGGGCACCCGTGGCCGAATCCCCGTGGGTGAAACGGCCCAAGCCCCCCCCGGTCCGCCTCCTCCGCCGACCCCCTCGGCCGTGACCGGCGCCGAGAGGGAGGACCCCCTCCTCCGTAGAGGTTTCGGGAGCCCGCCCCCCCCGGCGCCACCTTCCCCTGTTTTAGCGTCGCTCTCGGCGCTTGTCCGCGGGAGGGAGACAGGGCTTGGCATAAAGCCACCATACTCTCCCTCCCGCGCTCCGGGGGGCCCGGATCCGAGACCCGTAAAAGGTCCCAGAGCCCGACCCCCCCCGACGGACCGGCCGGGGGCACACGTGGCCGAAACCCCGTAGGTGGATCGGCCCAAGCCCCCCCGGTCCGCCTCCTCCGCCGACCCCTTCGGCCGTGACCGTCGGCGAGAGGGAGGATCCCCACCTCCGTGGAGGTTCTGGAAATCCGCCCTCCCGCCGCTACCCCCCTACTCACTATCGGATTGAGGAGGGGCGACTTCCCCCCTCCTCACCCGCTCGTCCGCCTCCTTCCGCGACATAACCTTGTCGCAGAAGGAGACGAACGCCCTCCAATTCTGCGGCCCCTCATCGCCCCCCCGAACCGACGCAGCAACGACGGCCGGGAGGGAGAGGTCCCCTCCTATGCATGCCCGGAGGTCACGGCGCTCCTCCGCCCACGCTGGGCAGTGCTCCAGCGTGTGCTGCGCCGTGTCCGCCACCTCCGGGCAGTGCCAGCAGCACGTGGTGCGCTCCTTCCCGATGCGGTGCAAGTATGAGCCGAAACATCCGTGGCCCGTCATCACCTGCACCGCGTGGAAGGCGACGTGTCTCCTCTTGCCGCCCTCCACCCACTCCTCCAGTACCGGCTGGACAGCCTCTATCACCCTCCTCCCCCACAAATGTCGGGGGTCCGCTAGGTCCCCCTTCCACTCGCGGAGGAGGGCCCCTTGGGCTCGGAGCTTCAGCGCCCTCCTTACTCTCGGGGGGATCACCCCCATTTCGGCCTTCAGCCGGCTGGCCTCCTCGTACCTAATCGCGTACGATTTGGCCAGCAGCCTGACCGGGGGAGTCCCCGCGATGATAGTCGCCCCCATGTGGGAGACGGTCCGATAGGCCCTGGAGGCGGCGATTGCGATGACCCGCTGTGCCGCCTCCATCTGCCCGTTGAGGCGGGCGCTCTCGCCCACCTTCTTCCACCATATCGGTGCCCCGTACAGGAGCACCGACTGGACCGTCGCCACATAGAGGCGACGCACGCGCCCGCTCGCCCCCCCGATGTTGGGCAGGATCCTAGCCAAACAATTGGCCATCCTCTTTGCCCTCGGGACGACGCGGGCGACATGCTCGCCGAAGCTCCTTCCCCTGTCCAGCCACACACCCAGATGTTTCAACTGGGGAGTGGTCGGGATTTTAACTCCCTTCACTCGGAGACTGAGCCATTCCGGAGGCGGACCCCGCTTAAACTCTCCCCTCCTGTTATAAAAGACAGTAGCCTCTGTCTTTTGCGGGGCCACCTCCAGGCCCAGCCTCTCGATGGAGCGCACCACGCTGGCTGCCGCTGTGTTGGCCAGCCTGTATAGCTCCCGCCAGCCCTCCCCACTGACTCCCAGGTACACGTCGTCCGCGTAACCCGAGAGCCAGCATCCATTGGGGAGGGGTGTCCCCAAGACCAGGTTGTATCCAATGATCCAAAGCAGGGGTCCGAGTACGGACCCCTGCGGGACCCCACATTCCACCAACCTGGTCCACAGGACTCCGTCCCGGTCCGCGTACGATAGCCCTCTTTCTCTAAGGTAATCTCGGACGACCTCGATCAGATACACAGGGACCCCGAAATCTAACAGGGCCCCCATGATCACGGGCCAGGGGATGGAGTTGAAGGCGTTCCTCACATCAAAGGATACGCCCATAACAACTTCCCCCCCGGCAATCGCGGCCTCCGTCCGGGAGAGGACGCGCTTGATCGCATCAACGGTGGATCTCCCAGCGCGGAAGCCGAACTGGTCGTCCGAGAGTCCTTCCTTGCCCCTTTGGGACAAATGCTGGACGAGGCGTTCGGCGATGATTCGCTCTAATATCTTACCCGCCTCGTCCAGCAGGCACACGGGCCGGTAGGCGGATGGCGAGTCTGCCGGTTTGCCCGCCTTTGGCAAGAGCACCAGGCTGGCCATTTTCCACTTTTTGGGAAAACGACCGGCGCGTAGACACGCGGTGAATACTTTGCGCATCCCGCCGGCCATTTCCCCCGCGGCCAAGGGCCACGCGCGTCCTGGTATTCCGTCAGGGCCAGGGGCTTTGCCTCTCCTGACCCTGCGGAGAGCCCCCGACAACTCTTCGCCCGTTACCCCCCATTCCTCTTCCCACTCCAGCCGAGGCAGCGTCGGAAAATTAACCTCCCCACCGTCACGGCGGGGAAAGAGAGCACCGACTACCTCCTCCACGAATGGGGGGTCGAGCGTTTCGGTAAGCGGGGGCGCCCATGGCCTCAGTTTGTTTTGAACCAATTTGTATGGGCGCCCCCACGGATCCTCCTCTACGTCGTCGAGGAGCTCCTGCCAGGCGCGCTCCTTGGCCGTACGTATGGCCCGGGCGAGGTCTTGACGGGCGGCACGCCAAGCCTCCCCGGCCTCCATCACAGTCGGGCCGCGCCTTCCGGCGCGTGCCCTCCTCCATTCTCTCTTCGCGCGGACCGAGGAGCGTCTCAGCTCAGCCAGCTCCTCGGTCCACCAGTAGGCTTTTTTGCGGGGGGGGAGGGGCCGCACTCGTGGCATAGCCACATCACAGGCCTTAGCCACTATCCTGACCAAGCCCTCAGCCTCCTTGTCCACCCCCCCCTCTTCAAATTCGCCTTCCCTCTCTCGCCCCCAATTGAGGGCTATTATCGCGGCGCTGTACAGGTCCGCGTCCATTTTCTTAATGGCCCATCTCCGTTTCTGTCCGGCGTCCTTTTGGCGACGGGTAAGCACCCCTGGGGCGGCACGGACCGTCATCTCTATATAGAGATGATCGGATAACGTCTCCTGGTCCGCGACCACCTTCCAGTTGCGTATTTCGCGGGCAACAGGGGGGGTGGCCCAAGTTAAGTCCACCACTGATGTCCCCTGCCGCCGCACGCAGGTACTTTCTCGGCCCGAGTTTACCAATGTCAGGCCGAGTCCCGCCGCCCACGCCTCGGTGACGACACCCCTCCAGTTCGTCTGCGGGGGACCCCATAATGCAGACTTTGCGTTGAAATCCCCCGCTATTAAGACCCGACCGGACGAGCAACCGCGCACGTGATCTTCCAGATCTGCCAGCAGTCGCTCGTATTCTGCGCGGGTCCAACTTGGAGGGGCATATACCGCCACCACCGAGATGGGTCCATATTCCACCGCCACGTACCCTATCCCGGCCGTTTTAAACGTGCACGGGAGGGACGCCGGTAGAGTCCTCCATGTAATCGCGACGGAGCCCGCGTCGTCCCCCACCCAACAGGGGTGATCTCGAGGGACGCGATAGGGCTCCGCCACGATCCCCAGACCACACCCGCGCTCTGCCAGAGCCTGACAAAATAAGTCCTGGGCCGCGCGGGCGTGATTCAGGTTGGATTGGAGGATTTTTAGGGCCATCTAGCTTACATATAGCCAGGGGCCAGGTCCTCCGATCCTTCCTCCTCTTGTTCTTCTGGCAGGGGTGTTCCCCCCGCTACCTTCCTCTCACTGTTTTGTGACGGGGCGGTATCTCCCGTTTCCTCCTCTCTCTCAATCACCATCGGCGTGGTTTCCTCCCTATCCGTGATCGCGAGCAGCTCCGGCGGTGGAATCTCCACCTCCATTGCCATTCCCGACTCCGATCTCTGGAGGCCCTTCCTCGCCTCCTTCTTCTTCGGGGGTCTCTGCTCTTTGGGAGGGGGGTCTTGCGATGCCGCTACTCCGGCTATCAACCTCCCATCCCGAGTGACTTGAAACCCCTTCACCTGTACGTCCGCTAGTAATTTGGGCTTCGCGTTGTTCTTGCCCTTGGTCTTGGACGTACTTCCTCCTGATTTGGCCGCTTCTCCTCTCTCCTTATCCGCAGCCTTGTCCCTCCTTCCCTGTTTGCGTCCCCTGCAAGAGGGCCCCCCGATTCGATGCTCGTGAGGAAGCCCCCTGCCGAGGCAGACCACGCAACGCGCCGGGGCCAGGCAGCCCCGCGCCAAGTGACCGTCCTCTCCGCATCGATAGCACGCCCCAGCGCGGTCCGCCCCATTTTTGCAGGTCGCCCGGGTGTGCCCAAACTCCAAGCATTTATAGCATTGGAGTGGCCTCTTGTCCAGCATGACCACCTTCGCTGGAGACCACCCCAATACCACTTTACCTTCCCTGGCAATAATATTTGCCGCGGCCAATGGGCATTTCACCACGGCGGAGCATAGGCCGTTGGTCATTTTCCTGATCGGTCCCACCGTGATGTGCGCGATGCCCGTGCCCCCTCTTAGCGCTACGGCTTCGCTTATTTCCGTCTCGAGGACTGACTCCTCGAAACCGCTTAGCCTAATGTCAGCCGTCATTGTTGGACGGCTGACTCTCACGCCTTCTCTGTCGGCCAGGACTTCCGACATTTTGTTGGCCAACGCATCGGCCTTTTCAGCGTTGCCCTGTCCGGCAAGCTCCAGACTCAAGGCGCCTGTTGCCGTGCGCCTGACGTTGAAGGGTCTTGTTATTCCGAGGCTCTCTAGATCGACCCTCCTCCTGACCGTGCCCATATTCTCAGCGTAATCGTCGTTTGGGCACGTCAGCGTTACCGCAGCCGTCCTGGGTGTTCGCCTCCTCGCCTTTTTCTCCTGCGGCGGAGTTGGTCGGGCTTGACTGGTGGAGTTTGGCCGGGCTTGGCTCTTCCCCCCCTTCCTCCCTCCTTGCTCAGGCTTCCTTGCGGCGCTCTTGCTTCCGACGTTCCTCTTCGTCTGCTCGCCTGGATGAGCCCGAGCCTTGTTCCTCCCTCTCTTTCCCACTTGGGTCCACTCATCCCCTGGTTTGGGTCCCGCGTTGCCTTGTGGGATTCTCTTCTCCTGTTCGCGAGGAGGTGCTCCCTGAGTGCTCCTCGTGGGAGTCGGGGTGGTCCTCGATCCGGCCTTTCGCCCCAGCACCTGGGACCAGGGAGTTGATTCTCCGGTTCTCCCAGGAGCGGGAGCGGGTGCGTGCGTTGGCGCAGATTGTTTTTGTGCCTCGGCCGTGGTTTTCTTCTTCCCCTTCTTCCCTGGCGTTTTTGTCGGAGCGACCACTGTCCCCTTGCTGGTCGATGGAGAGCCCATCGTCTGTCCTTCGCCATTCTTCCTGTCCTTCTGGGGGAGCCTTTCCTCTATTTGTTTTAGAAGAGATGCCCCCATCTCCGCAACCTTCCCCCTGACACACGTGACCAGCATTTCTGCCAACCGCGTCTCCATGCCTGGTTCAGGTCCTTCCCTTCGTTCCAGCGTCGTATTTCGGTGGCCTGGCACCGCCGGGTCCAGAACTTTCCTCCTCCCCTGTAGCGGGGGGCGAACCGCCTCCGGCAAACCCTCGGTCGCGATCTCCTCGAGAACTTTTTCTCTTGAGCTCGCCCCCAGGCCTTCCTCTTCCACCGGCATTGCAGATTCCGCGCTCATGTCGGTTTCGACCATGGTCGGTCCCTCGTCCCCCTCCTCAACTTCCTCGTCGCTCGAGGACTTCAAGGGGTTCGCCCTCCTTTTCTTCGCCTCGCTGCCTCCCCTCGTTCTAGTTATCCGGGCGATGTTCCTATCCTCCCGCTCCTGTTGTAGCTGCCTCTTCGCCACCTCAAATTGGTAGCGCAGCTCTTGTAGCTCCCTTTGTATTTGCGCGTTTTGGACCCTCACTCCTTGGAGATCCGCGAGTTCTCTTTCCTGCGCGGCCAGCCTGTTGCGGAGCGCTTCCATCTCCGCGTCCCTGTCGCGTCCTGTCACCGGGTCCTCGTATCGCGATACGAGCAGCGTCAAGGCAGCCTTAATCGTGGCCGCCGACCTATTCAGTCTTCCTCGAAATTCGCCTTTAAGCGACTTCGACTTTTCCGAGACCAGGTCGACGGCGTTGACTGCCTCTAATATCGCCGCTGGGAGATGCTCCAGTGGGGCAAACCCCAGCTCCTCCATCGCCTTGGCCTCTTCGTCCCTTCTATTTTTAGAGAGGTTGGCGGGAACCATTGCGTCTCTAAGGATCCTCAGATCCCTTGCCTTCTCAATAAGCTCTTTCTGCGCCTTGCAGAGCTTCTTTATGTAGTGGTCGCCCGTTTTTGCTGGGCGACCTTTTCTTTCCTCCTGGCCGGCGTCTGTTAGGGATGGGCAATACTCCCTCCCTACTTCCCGGTCTATCTCTTCAATGGTGTTACGGAGTATCTCCCTCGTCTGTTCGCGTTCTCTCTCACTGAGCTGTACGGGTTGGGTAAGCTCGCCCTCCTCTTGGTTGTTCACCTCAATCACGTCCTCGTTGTCCTCCTTTTCCGACTCGTACTCCGCCGCCGAGTTAGCACCGCTGCGATCCACACACGACTCCGAGTCCGAGCCAGAGCCTGGGTCATTCCTCTTTTTTCCGGTCCTGGATCTAGGGCGACCCACATCCGAGTCCGAGTCGGATCGGATGACCCTTGGCTTGCTCCGCTGAGGTTCCTCGTCCCTCCTGCTGGAGCTGTCCCTCCTTCTGGATGTTCTGGGAAGGGAGGCGCCGCGGGATCGCGTTTTTCCCGCCGCACGCCCACCTCCCCTTTTCCCCACACTCTTAGGCGTTTTCGGGCTATCTTCTACGCAGTCCCTCCGGGGACCTGTATCCAGCCCCCAGCTACTGCCGCACGCACTCACTTTACTCCCTAAGCACACCGATGGGTTTTTTATGGAATTTATGCTGCTCATCTCTAGGAAATCCCGCTCCCCGCCGCGGCTCCACCACCCAGGGCATGCCCTCGCCGGCCGACCGGAAAACCCTCCGACCGACCGGCGCCCCCGAGTTCCCCCAGGGGAGGTGGCTATGGCTCGGGCCCCCGGATAGGCATCGGGGGCACTGGCCTCCGGCCCCTTACACACCCACGCGCAGAGGGCATCGAGGCCCAACTACGCGCGGGCTTTCAGGGGTCCCCGGGCTCCGACCCCCGGGGCACCGCGGCGGGTGCCGCCACGCGGGGGGCCCCACGGACGGTTGGGGCGAAGGAGGTCGCACCCCCTCCAACGCCTTACCCGCCGTGGCGACCAGCTTACCGTGTTCAGCCGCCGGCCGAGGTAACCTCCGCACCGACGGCTGTTCTCCGACTCCAGTGGCCGGGTTCGGGAGGGATGCGATCCCCGACCACTGGAAGTCTCCAAACGCGCCGCCGGTCTATTTCATCCGGCGGCCAAGACCCGCCGGCCCCGACCTCGGAATATGTCCGAGCGGCCCGACGGGTCTCCCTTCACAAGCATCGCCCGGCCCCAACCTCGGAATATGTCCGAGTGGCCCGGGCGATCTCCCACCCAGGTCGCCGGCCCCGACCTCGGAATACGTCCGAGCGGCCCGACGACCCTCCACACTCGGCAGACCGTGGGACCACGTCCCAGAGGTGTAGTCACCGAATGTGGGCCTCCCCTCCGTCCAACCCAGGACCACGTCCTGGGCTGAGTCGGAAGAGGGTTACCCCCCCTCCCCCTCCTGCCGGAGCACCGGCGTGCAATGGAGGAAAGGAGGGAAGGGGTCTTCCCATTCCCTCGGCGAGACGGCATCCCTGCCCGCCTCGGGAACGGGGACCACCCTCCCCAACCCCACCCCGTGGTTTTTTATCGAGGTGACCTTCCTCTATGCCGGCGGGAGGTGTAAAAACATCCCCCTAACGGTCCCGGCCGACCGGGCGTTTGGAGTCAGGGCCGCCAACCCCTACCGGCCGTTGGAGTCTGAGAAGCCGGGGATGTACCGGGCCTAGACCCGGGGTGACCCGACTTGTCAGACTCCTAAGCGGGGCGACCGGACCCCCGGTTTTCTGTCTGGGTTTTCCTTCCCATAGGTCGGTGAGAGAGCTAGGGCTCAATCCCACACAGCCCCGACCGGCCGAGCGACTTTTTATAGAGGTCGCCTCCCTCTCGGGCCCTGAAAAGGGCCCCCCGGTCTCCGCCAGCCTCGCGGCTGACGGAGATTACGGTGCTGCTGTGCTAGGGTACCTCGGGTTCGCAATGCCCGTATCGGGGACGGCCCCGGGAGTCCCTAGGGACACCCGGTAGACCGCCCCCGACCCCTGAGGGGAACCTGACCTAACCTGACCTGACCTAACCTGACCTGACCTGACCAAGTCCACATCGTCCTAACTAAATTTGCTTATTTCTCCAATCCTGACAAAAAAGAAAGGGGGGGGAGGGGGTCAATTTTTATATTTTTCGAGTAAGACTTAGAAAAATTTCATAAATTTTCAAAAATTGATCCAAAATTTGTGGGTCCATTATTCGTTTCTCGTCATGTACTACCCGTAGGAATAGTCTCCCAGAGTCCGATTTTGCCTTCCCTCATTGATACTCGTGCAACTTAAAAAAAAAAAAAAAAAAAAAATTCCCAAAATTCTCAAAAATCGGTCCAAAATTTGCAAGTTCAAAACGCGTTTCTCGACGTCCCGAGTCGACTGGCATAGACAATGTGTGATCGATTCGTCAAAGCCTCTTATGCGTAGGGACTTAGAAATATTTTTCAAAATTCTCAAAATCGGTCCAAAATTTGCAAGTCCAAAACGCGTTTCTCGACGTTCCGAGTCGACTGGCATATACAATTTGGGGTCCATTTTGCAAAGCCTCCGAGCGAAACTTGGAAAAATTTCATTTGAAAAATTTTCAAAAATTAATTTCTCGAAAACGTACGTTTAGAATTTGGTACGCCTGTACGTACGTGTAGGGGGGAGGGCCCCCTACAACATATATAAAGGGCATCAAATTCTACGGTCAGAATTCAAAATGGCGACCGTTTAAATATTTTGAAGCTCTATATCTCCGAAACTATAACAGATAGAGGGGTGGACCAGAGGACCAAAATTGTAGGGCTCGTCGAGATCTATAAAAAACCTTAGTCGTCCAACCCCCAAAACCAAACCAAAAAAATCAAAAATTATTTTCTCGAAAACGTACGTATAGAATTTAATACGCCTGTGTGTACGTGTAGGGGGGAGGGCCCCCTACAACATATATAAAAGGCATCAAATCCTACGGTCAGGATTCAAAATGGCGTCGATTTGAAAACTTTAGAGCCCTATATCTCCGAAAACTATAACAGATAGAGAGGTGGACCAGAGGACCAAAATTGTAGGGCTCGTCGAGAACTATAAGAACCCCCAGTCGTCCAACCCCAAAAGCAAAAAAAAAATTTCAAAAAATTATTAAAAAATAATTTCTCGAAAACGTACGTATAGAATTCGGTACGCCTGCGTGTACGTGTACGGGGGAGGGCCCCCTACAACATATATAAAAGGCATCAAATCCTACGGTCAGGATTCAAAATGGCGACCGTTTGAAAACTTTGAAACCCTATATCTCCGAAACTATAACAGATAGAGGGGTGGACCAGAGGACCAAAATTGTAGGGCTCGTCGAGATCTATAAGAAACCTTAGTCGTCCAACCCCCAAAACAAAACCAAAAAAATCAAAAATTTTTTTCTCGAAAACGTACGTATAGAATTTGGTACGCCTTTGTGTGCGTGTAGGGGGGAGGGCCCCCTATGACATATATAAAAATCATCAAATTCTACGGTCACGTTTCAAAATGGCGGCCGTTTGAAACTTTGAAGCCCTATATCTCCGAAACTAGAAGGGGTAGGGGGATGAGCCAAAGTTCCACTTGTAGGGGAGGTCGAGCCCTACAACTCGTCCTCAGACCCCAAAGCTCCAGCTTCAACCGCTTAGACGCTACAGCGACTTAAAGGCATATCACCTTTTTTTGGCTGTATCTTCAACAGTAATCGTGATATCGACAATCGCCTGTGGCTCCACGCGTTTCACGAGATGCCGAAGCAGATGCAACAATGGAAAAATTGGCGCAAACATGGAACCTGCCCAAGTCCAACATCGTCCTAACTAAATTTGCTTATTTTCTCCAATCCTGACAAAAAAAAAAAAAAGGGGGGGAAGGGGGTCAATTTTTATATTTTTCGAGTGACTTAGAAAAATTCATAAATTTTCAAAAATTGATCCAAAATTTGTGGGTCCATTATGCGTATCTCGTCGAGTACTACCCGTAGGAATAGTCTCCCAGAGTCCGATTTTGCCTTCCCTCATTGATACTCGTGCAACTTGAAAAAAAAAAAAAAAAAAAATTCAAAAATTCTCAAAAATCGGTCCAAAATTTGCAAGTCCAAAACGCGTTTCTCGACGTTCCCAGTCGACTGGCATAGACAATGTGTGATCGATTCGTCAAAGCCTCTTGTGCGTAGGGACTTGGAAATATTTTTTAAAATTCTCAAAAATCGGTCCAAAATTTGCAAGTCCAAAACGCGTTTCTCGACGTTCCGAGTCGACTGGCATAGACAATTTGGGGTCCATTTTGCAAAGCCTCTGAGCGAAACTTGGAAAAATTTCATTAAAAAATTTTCAAAAATTAATTTCTCGAAAACGTATCGTTAGATTTTGGAACGCCTGTGCGTACGTGTAGGGGGGAAGGGCCCCCTACAACATATATAAAAAGCATCAAATTCTACGGTCACGTTTCAAAATGGCGCCCGTTTGAAAAAGTTTGAAGCCCTATATCTCCGAAACTATAACAGATAGAGGGGATGGACCAGAGGACCAAAATTGTAGGGCTCGTCGAAAACTATAAGATGCCCCAGTCGTCCAATTCCCAAAACTAATAGAAATATTCAAAAAAACACTAAAAATTATTTTCTCGAAAAACGTATCGTTAGATTTTGGAACGCCAGTGTGTACGTGTAGGGGGGAGGGCCCCCTATAACATAAATAAAAAGCATCAAATTCTACGGTCACGTTTAAAAATGGCGCCCGTTTGAAAAGTTTGAAGCCCTATATCTCCGAAACTATAACAGATAGAGGGGTGGACCAAGGACCAAAATTGTAGGGCTCGTCGAGATCTATAAGATAACCCCAGTCGTCAATCCCCAAAACTAAAAAAAATTTTCAAAAAAACACTTAAAAATTATTTTCTCGAAAACGTATCGTTAGATTTTGGAACGCCTGTGCGTACGTGTAGAGGGGTGGGCCCCCTATAACATATATAAAAATCATCAAATTCTACGGTCACGTTTAAAAATGGCGCCCGTTTGAAAAGTTTGAAGCTCTATATCTCCGAAACTATAACAGATAGAGGGTGGACCAGAGGACCAAAATTGTAGGGCTCGTCGAGAACTATAAGGTGACCCGGTCGTCCAACCCCAATGACAAAAAAAAATAGTCAAAAAAACACTTAAATATTTTTTTCTCGAAAACGTATCGTTAGATTTTGGAACGCCTTTACGTACGTGTAGGGGGGAGGGCCCCCTACAACATATATAAAAATCATCAAATTCTACGGTCACGTTAAAAAATGGCGGCCGTTTGAAAACTTTAAAGCCCTATATCTCCGAAACTAAAAGGGGTAGGGGGATGAGCCAAAGTTCCACTTGTAGGGGAGGTCAAGCCCTACAACTCGTCCTCAGACCCCAAAGCTCCAGCTCCAACCGCTTAGACGCTACAGCGACTTAAAGGCATATCACCTTTTTTTGGCTGTATCTTCAACAGTAATCGTGATATCGACAATCGCCTGTGGCTCCACGCGTTTCACGAGATGCCAATCAGATGCAACAATGAAAAAATGAGACTAAACATGGAACCTGACCTGAACCTGAACTACCCGTACCCCCGAGCCCAAGTCCAACATCGTCCTAACTAAATTTGCTTATTTTCTCCAATCCTGACAAAAAAAAAAAAAAAAAAACAGGGAGGGGGAAGGGGGTCAATTTTTATAGTTTTTCGAGTAAGACTTAGAAAAATTTCATAATTTTCAAAAATTGATCCAAAATTTGTGGGTCCATTATGCGTTTCTCGTCGAGTACTACCCGTAGGAATAGTCTCCCAGAGTCCGATTTTGCCTTCCCTCATTGATACTCGTGCAACTTAGAAAAAAAAAAAAAAAAAAAATACAAAATTCTCAAAAATCGGTCCAAAATTTGCAAGTCCAAAACGCGTTTCTCGACGTTCCCAGTCGACTGGCATAGACAATGTGTGATCGATTCGTCAAAGCCTCTTGTGCGTAGGGACTTGGAAATATTTTTTAAAATTCTCAAAAATCGGTCCAAAATTTGCAAGTCCAAAACGCGTTTCTCGACGTTCCGAGTCGACTGGCATATACAATTTGGGGTCCATTTTGCAAAGCCTCTGAGCGAAACTTGGAAAAATTTCATTAAAAATTTTCAAAAATTAATTTCTCGAAAACGTATCGTTAGATTTTGGAACGCCTGTGCGTACGTGTAGGGGGAAGGGCCCCCTACAACATATATAAAAAGCATCAAATTCTACGGTCACGTTTCAAAATGGCGCCCGTTTAAAAGTTTGAAGCCTCTATATCTCCGAAACTATAACAGATAGAGGGTGGACCAGAGGACCAAAATTGTAGGGCTCGTCGAAACTATAAGATGCCCCTAGTCGTCCAATTCCCAAAATTAATAGAAATATTCAAAAAACACTAAAAAATTATTTTCTCGAAAACGTATCGTTAGATTTTGGAACGCCAGTGTGTACGTGTAGAGGGGATGGGCCCCCTATAACATAATAAAAAGCATCAAATTCTACGGTCACGTTTCAAAATGGCGCCCGTTTGAAAAGTTTGAAGCCCTATATCTCCGAAACTATAACAGATAGAGGGGTGGACCAAAGGACCAAAATTGTAGGGCTCGTCGAGATCTATAAGAAACCCCAGTCGTTCAATCCCCAAAACTAAAAAAAAATTTTCAAAAAACACTTAAAATTATTTTCTCGAAAACGTATCGTTAGATTTTGGAACGCCTGTACGTACGTGTAGAGGGGGAGGGCCCCCTATAACATATATAAAATCATCAAATTCTACGGTCACGTTTAAAATGGCGCCCGTTTGAAAAGCTTTGAAGCTCTATATCTCCGAAACTATAACAGATAGAGGGGTGGACCAGAGGACCAAAATTGTAGGGCTCGTCGAGAACTATAAGGTGACCCGGTCGTCCAACCCCAATGACAAAAAAAAATAGTCAAAAAAACACTTAAATATTTTTTCTCGAAAACGTATCGTTAGATTTTGGAACGCCTTTACGTACGTGTAGGGGGGAGGGCCCCCTACAACATATATAAAAATCATCAAATTCTACGGTCACGTTTCAAAATGGCGGCCGTTTGAAAACTTTAAGCCCTATATCTCCGAAACTAAAAGGGGTAGGGGGATGAGCCAAAGTTCCACTTGTAGGGGAGGTCAAGCCCTACAACTCGTCCTCAGACCCCAAAGCTCCAGCTCCAACCGCTTAGACGCTACAGCGACTTAAAGGCATATCGTCCTTTTTTTGGCCTGTATCTTCAACAGTAATCGTGATATCGACAATCGCCTGTGGCTCCACGCGTTTCACGAGATGCCAAATCAGATGCAACAATGAAAAAATGAGACTAAACATGGAACCTGACCTGAACTACCCGTACCCCCGAGCCCAAATCCAACATCGTCCTAACTAAATTTGCTTATTTTCTCCAATCCTGACAAAATTAAAAAAAAAAAAAAAAAAAGGAGGAGGGGAGGGGGTCAATTTTGATATTTTTCGAGTAAGACTTAGAAAAATTTCATAAATTTTCAAAAATTGATCCAAAATTTGTGGGTCCATTATGCGTTTCTCGTCGAGTACTACCCGTAGGAATAGTCTCCCAGAGTCCGATTTTGCCTTCCCTCATTGATACTCGTGCAACTTAGGAAAAAAAAAAAAAAAAAAAATACAAAAATTCTCAAAAATCGGTCCAAAATTTGCAAGTCCAAAACGCGTTTCTCGACGTTCCCAGTCGACTGGCATAGACAATGTGTGATCGATTCGTCAAAGCCTCTTGTGCGTAGGGACTTGGAAATATTTTTTTAAAATTCTCAAAAATCGGTCCAAAATTTGCAAGTCCAAAACGCGTTTCTCGACGTTCCGAGTCGACTGGCATAGACAATTTGGGGTCCATTTTGCAAAGCCTCTGAGCGAAACTTGGAAAAATTTCATTAAAAATTTTCAAAAATTAATTTCTCGAAAACGTATCGTTAGATTTTGGAACGCCTGTGCGTACGTGTAGGGGGAAGGGCCCCCTACAACATATATAAAAAGCATCAAATTCTACGGTCACGTTTCAAAATGGCGCCCGTTTGAAAAGTTTGAAGCCCTATATCTCCGAAACTATAACAGATAGAGGGGTGGACCAGAGGACCAAAATTGTAGGGCTCGTCGAAAACTATAAGATGCCCCAGTCGTCCAATTCCCAAAACTAATAGAAATATTCAAAAAAACACTAAAAAATTATTTTCTCGAAAACGTATCGTTAGATTTTGGAACGCCAGTGTGTACGTGTAGGGGGGAGGGCCCCCTATAACATAAATAAAAAGCATCAAATTCTACGGTCACGTTTAAAAATGGCGCCCGTTTGAAAAGTTTGAAGCCCTATATCTCCGAAACTATAACAGATAGAGGGGTGGACCAAAGGACCAAAATTGTAGGGCTCGTCGAGATCTATAAGAAACCCCAGTCGTTCAATCCCCAAAACTAAAAAAAATTTTCAAAAAAACACTTAAAAATTATTTTCTCGAAAACGTATCGTTAGATTTTGGAACGCCTGTGCGTACGTGTAGAGGGGTGGGCCCCCTATAACATATATAAAAATCATCAAATTCTACGGTCACGTTTCAAAATGGCGCCCGTTTGAAAAGTTTGAAGCTCTATATCTCCGAAACTATAACAGATAGAGGGGTGGACCAGAGGACCAAAATTGTAGGGCTCGTCGAGAACTATAAGGTGACCCGGTCGTCCAACCCCAATGACAAAAAAAAATAGTCAAAAAAACACTTAAAATATTATTTTCTCGAAAACGTATCGTTAGATTTTGGAACGCCTTTACGTACGTGTAGGGGGGAGGGCCCCCTACAACATATATAAAAATCATCAAATTCTACGGTCAGGTTTCAAAATGGCGGCCGTTTGAAAACTTTGAAGCCCTATATCTCCGAAACTAAAAGGGGTAGGGGGATGAGCCAAAGTTCCACTTGTAGGGGAGGTCAAGCCCTACAACTCGTCCTCAGACCCCAAAGCTCCAGCTCCAACCGCTTAGACGCTACAGCGACTTAAAGGCACATCACCTTTTTTTGGCTGTATCTTCAACAGTAATCGTGATATCGACAATCGCCTGTGGCTCCACGCGTTTCACGAGATGCCAAATCAGATGCAACAATGAAAAAATGAGACTAAACATGGAACCTAACCTGACCTGAACTACCCGTACCCCCGAGCCCAAGTCCAACATCGTCCTAACTAAATTTGCTTATTTTCTCCAATCCTGACAAAAAAAAAAAAAAAAAAAAAGGGGGGGGAAGGGGGTCAATTTTTATATTTTTCGAGTAAGACTTAGAAAAATTTCATAAATTTTCAAAAATTGATCCAAAATTTGTGGGTCCATTATGCGTTTCTCGTCGAGTACTACCCGTAGGAATAGTCTCCCAGAGTCCGATTTTGCCTTCCCTCATTGATACTCGTGCAACTTAGGAAAAAAAAAAAAAAAAAAAAAAAATACAAAAATTCTCAAAAATCGGTCCAAAATTTGCAAGTCCAAAACGCGTTTCTCGACGTTCCCAGTCGACTGGCATAGACAATGTGTGATCGATTCGTCAAAGCCTCTTGTGCGTAGGGACTTGGAAATATTTTTTAAAATTCTCAAAAATCGGTCCAAAATTTGCAAGTCCAAAACGCGTTTCTCGACGTTCCGAGTCGACTGGCATAGACAATTTGGGGTCCATTTTGCAAAGCCTCTGAGCGAAACTTGGAAAAATTTCATTAAAAAATTTTCAAAAATTAATTTCTCGAAAACGTATCGTTAGATTTTGGAACGCCTGTGCGTACGTGTAGGGGGAAGGGCCCCCTACAACATATATAAAAAGCATCAAATTCTACGGTCACGTTTCAAAATGGCGCCCGTTTGAAAAGTTTGAAGCCCTATATCTCCGAAACTATAACAGATAGAGGGGTGGACCAGAGGACCAAAATTGTAGGGCTCGTCGAAAACTATAAGATGCCCCAGTCGTCCAATTCCCAAAATTAATAGAAATATTCAAAAAAACACTAAAAAATTATTTTCTCGAAAACGTATCGTTAGATTTTGGAACGCCAGTGTGTACGTGTAGGGGGGAGGGCCCCCTATAACATAATAAAAAGCATCAAATTCTACGGTCACGTTTAAAAATGGCGCCCGTTTGAAAAGTTTGAAGCCCTATATCTCCGAAACTATAACAGATAGAGGGGTGGACCAAAGGACCAAAATTGTAGGGCTCGTCGAGATCTATAAGAAACCCCAGTCGTTCAATCCCCAAAACTAAAAAAAATTTTTCAAAAAAACACTTAAAAATTATTTTCTCGAAAACGTATCGTTAGATTTTGGAACGCCTGTGCGTACGTGTAGAGGGGTGGGCCCCCTATAACATATATAAAAATCATCAAATTCTACGGTCACGTTTCAAAATGGCGCCCGTTTGAAAAGTTTGAAGCTCTATATCTCCGAAACTATAACAGATAGAGGGGTGGACCAGAGGACCAAAATTGTAGGGCTCGTCGAGAACTATAAGGTGACCCGGTCGTCCAACCCCAATGACAAAAAAAAATAGTCAAAAAAACACTTAAAAATTATTTTCTCGAAAACGTATCGTTAGATTTTGGAACGCCTTTACGTACGTGTAGGGGGGAGGGCCCCCTACAACATACATAAAGGGCATCAAATCCTATGGTCACGTTTCAAAATGGCGGCCGTTTGAAAACTTTAAAGCCCTATATCTCCGAAACTAAAAGGGGTAGGGGGATGAACCAAAGTTCCACTTGTAGGGGAGGTCGAGCACTACAACTCGTCCTCAGACCCCAAAGCTCCAGCTCCAACCGCTTAGACGCTACAGCGATTTAAAGGCATATCACCTTTTTTTGGCTGTATCTTCAACAGTAATCGTGATATCGACAATCGCCTGTGGCTCCACGCGTTTCACGAGATGCCAAATCAGATGCAACAATGAAAAAATGAGACTAAACATGGAACCTACCCTGACCTGAACCTACCCGTACCCCCGAGCCCAAGTTCCAACATCGTCCTAACTAAATTTGCTTATTTTCTCCAATCCTGACAAAAAAAAAAAAAAAAAAAAAGGGAGGGGAAGGGGGTCAATTTTTATATTTTTCGAGTAAGACTTAGAAAAATTTCATAAATTTTCAAAAATTGATCCAAAATTGTGGGTCCATTATGCGTTTCTCGTCGAGTACTACCCGTAGGAATAGTCTCCCAGAGTCCGATTTTGCCTTCCCCTCATTAATACTCGTGCAACTTAGGAAAAAAAAAAAAAAAAAAAAAATACAAAAATTCTCAAAAATCGGTCCAAAATTTGCAAGTCCAAAACGCGTTTCTCGACGTTCCCAGTCGACTGGCATAGACAATGTGTGATCGATTCGTCAAAGCCTCTTGTGCGTAGGGACTTGGAAATATTTTTTAAATTCTCAAAAATCGGTCCAAAATTTGCAAGTCCAAACGCGTTTCTCGACGTTCCGAGTCGACTGGCATAGACAATTTGGGGTCCATTTGCAAAGCCTCTGAGCGAAACTTGGAAAAATTTCATTAAAAATTTTCAAAATTAATTTCTCGAAAACGTATCGTTAGATTTTGGAACGCCTGTGCGTACGTGTAGGGGGAAGGGCCCCCTACAACATATATAAAAAGCATCAAATTCTACGGTCACGTTTCAAAATGGCGCCCGTTTGAAAAGTTTGAAGCCCTATATCTCCGAAACTATAAACAGATAGAGGGGATGGACCAGAGGACCAAAATTGTAGGGCTCGTCGAAAACTATAAGATGCCCCAGTCGTCCAATTCCCAAAATTAATAGAAATATTCAAAAAAACACTAAAAAATTATTTTCTCGAAAACGTATCGTTAGATTTTGGAACGCCAGTGTGTACGTGTAGGGGGGAGGGCCCCCTATAACATAAATAAAAAGCATCAAATTCTACGGTCACGTTTAAAAATGGCGCCCGTTTGAAAAGTTTGAAGCCCTATATCTCCGAAACTATAACAGATAGAGGGGTGGACCAAAGGACCAAAATTGTAGGGCTCGTCGAGATCTATAAGAAACCCCAGTCGTTCAATCCCCAAAACTAAAAAAAATTTTTCAAAAAAACACTTAAAATTATTTTCTCGAAAACGTATCGTTAGATTTTGGAACGCCTGTGCGTACGTGTAGAGGGGTGGGCCCCCTATAACATATATAAAAATCATCAAATTCTACGGTCACGTTTCAAAATGGCGCCCGTTTGAAAAGTTTGAAGCTCTATATCTCCGAAACTATAACAGATAGAGGGGTGGACCAGAGGACCAAAATTGTAGGGCTCGTCGAGAACTATAAGGTGACCCGGTCGTCCAACCCCAATGACAAAAAAAAATAGTCAAAAAAACACTTAAAAATTTTTTCTCGAAAACGTATCGTTAGATTTTGGAACGCCTTTACGTACGTGTAGGGGGGAGGGCCCCCTACAACATATATAAAAATCATCAAATTCTACGGTCAGGTTTCAAAATGGCGGCCGTTTGAAAACTTTGAAGCCCTATATCTCCGAAACTAAAAGGGGTAGGGGGATGAGCCAAAGTTCCACTTGTAGGGGAGGTCAAGCCCTACAACTCGTCCTCAGACCCCAAAGCTCCAGCTCCAACCGCTTAGACGCTACAGCGACTTAAAGGCACATCACCTTTTTTTGGCTGTATCTTCAACAGTAATCGTGATATCGACAATCGCCTGTGGCTCCACGCGTTTCACGAGATGCCAAATCAGATGCAACAATGAAAAAATGAGACTAAACATGGAACCTAACCTGACCTGAACTACCCGTACCCCCGAGCCCAAGTCCAACATCGTCCTAACTAAATTTGCTTATTTTCTCCAATCCTGACAAAAAAAAAAAAAAAAAAAGGGAGGGGGGAAGGGGGTCCATTTTTATATTTTTCGAGTAAGACTTAGAAAAATTTCATTAATTTTCAAAAATTGATCCAAAATTTGTGGGTCCATTATGCGTTTCTCGTCGAGTACTACCCGTAGGAATAGTCTCCCAGAGTCCGATTTTGCCTTCCCTCATTAATACTCGTGCAACTTAGGAAAAAAAAAAAAAAAAAAAATACAAAAATTCTCAAAAATCGGTCCAAAATTTGCAAGTCCAAAACGCGTTTCTCGACGTTCCCAGTCGACTGGCATAGACAATGTGTGATCGATTCGTCAAAGCCTCTTGTGCGTAGGGACTTGGAAATATTTTTTAAAATTCTCAAAAATCGGTCCAAAATTTGCAAGTCCAAAACGCGTTTCTCGACGTTCCGAGTCGACTGGCATAGACAATTTGGGGTCCATTTTGCAAAGCCTCTGAGCGAAACTTGGAAAAATTTCATTAAAAAATTTTCAAAAATTAATTTCTCGAAAACGTATCGTTAGATTTTGGAACGCCTGTGCGTACGTGTAGGGGGAAGGGCCCCCTACAACATATATAAAAAGCATCAAATTCTACGGTCACGTTTCAAAATGGCGCCCGTTTGAAAAGTTTGAAGCCCTATATCTCCGAAACTATAACAGATAGAGGGGCTGACCAGAGGACCAAAATTGTAGGGCTCGTCGAAAACTATAAGATGCCCCAGTCGTCCAATTCCCAAAATTAATAGAAATATTCAAAAAAACACTAAAAAATTATTTTCTCGAAAACGTATCGTTAGATTTTGGAACGCCAGTGTGTACGTGTAGGGGGGAGGGCCCCCTATAACATAAATAAAAAGCATCAAATTCTACGGTCACGTTTAAAAATGGCGCCCGTTTGAAAAGTTTGAAGCCCTATATCTCCGAAACTATAACAGATAGAGGGGTGGACCAAAGGACCAAAATTGTAGGGCTCGTCGAGATCTATAAGAAACCCCAGTCGTTCAATCCCCAAAACTAAAAAAAATTTTTCAAAAAAACACTTAAAAATTATTTTCTCGAAAACGTATCGTTAGATTTTGGAACGCCTGTGCGTACGTGTAGAGGGGTGGGCCCCCTATAACATATATAAAAATCATCAAATTCTACGGTCACGTTTCAAAATGGCGCCCGTTTGAAAAGTTTGAAGCTCTATATCTCCGAAACTATAACAGATAGAGGGGTGGACCAGAGGACCAAAATTGTAGGGCTCGTCGAGAACTATAAGGTGACCCGGTCGTCCAACCCCAATGACAAAAAAAAATAGTCAAAAAAACACTTAAAATATTTTTCTCGAAAACGTATCGTTAGATTTTGGAACGCCTTTACGTACGTGTAGGGGGGAGGGCCCCCTACAACATATATAAAAATCATCAAATTCTACGGTCACGTTTTAAAATGGCGCCGTTTGAAAACTTTAAGCCCTATATCTCCGAAACTAAAAGGGGTAGGGGGATGAGCCAAAGTTCCACTTGTAGGGGAGGTCAAGCCCTACAACTCGTCCTCAGACCCCAAAGCTCCAGCTCCAACCGCTTAGACGCTACAGCGACTTAAAGGCACATCACCTTTTTTTGGCTGTATCTTCAACAGTAATCGTGATATCGACAATCGCCTGTGGCTCCACGCGTTTCACGAGATGCCAAATCAGATGCAACAATGAAAAAATGAGACTAAACATGGAACCTAACCTGACCTGAACTACCCGTACCCCCGAGCCCAAGTCCAACATCGTCCTAACTAAATTTGCTTATTTTCTCCAATCCTGACAAAAAAAAAAAAAGGGGGGGGAGGGGGTCAATTTTTATATTTTTCGAGTAAGACTTAGAAAAATTTCATAAATTTTCAAAAATTGATCCAAAATTTGTGGGTCCATTATGCGTATCTCGTCGAGTACTACCGTAGGAATAGTCTCCCAGAGTCCGATTTTGCCTTCCCTCATTGATACTCGTGCAACTTAGGAAAAAAAAAAAAAAAATACAAAAATTCTCAAAAATCGGTCCAAAATTTGCAAGTCCAAAACGCGTTTCTCGACGTTCCCAGTCGACTGGCATAGACAATGTGTGATCGATTCGTCAAAGCCTCTTGTGCGTAGGGACTTGGAAATATTTTTTTAAATTCTCAAAAATCGGTCCAAAATTTGCAAGTCCAAAACGCGTTTCTCGACCGTTCCGAGTCGACTGGCATAGACAATTTGGGGTCCATTTTGCAAAGCCCTCTGAGCGAAACTTGGAAAAATTTCATTAAAAATTTTCAAAAATTAATTTCTCGAAAACGTATCGTTAGATTTTGGAACGCCTGTGCGTACGTGTAGGGGGAAGGGCCCCCTACAACATATATAAAAAGCATCAAATTCTACGGTCACGTTTCAAAATGGCGCCGTTTGAAAAGTTTGAAGCCCTATATCTCCGAAACTATAACAGATAGAGGGGTGGACCAGAGGACCAAAATTGTAGGGCTCGTCGAAAACTATAAGATGCCCAGTCGTCCAATTCCCAAAACAATAGAAATATTCAAAAAACACTAAAAAATTATTTTCTCGAAAACGTATCGTAGAATTTGGAACGCCAGTGTGTACGTGTAGGGGGGAGGGCCCCCTAAACATAAATAAAAAGCATCAAATTCTACGGTCCGTTTTAAAATGGGCCCGTTTGAAAAGTTTGAGCCCTATATCTCCGAAACTATAACAGATAGAGGGGTGGACCAAAGGACCAAAATTGTAGGGCTCGTCGAGATCTATAAGAAACCCCAGTCGTTCAACCCCAAACTAAAAAAAATTTTTCAAAAAACACTTAAAAATATTTTCTCGTCGAAAACGTATCGTTAGATTTTGGAACGCCTGGCGTACGTGTAGAGGGGTGGGCCCCCTATAACATATATAAAAATCATCAAATTCTACGGTCACGTTTCAAAATGGCGCCCGTTTGAAAAGTTTGAAGCTCTATATCTCCGAAAACTATAACAGATAGAGGGGTGGACCAGAGGACCAAAATTGTAGGGCTCGTCGAGAACTATATAGGTGACCCGGTCGTCCAACCCCAATGACAAAAAAAAATAGTCAAAAAAACACTTAAAAATTATTTTCTCGAAAACGTATCGTTAGATTTTGGAACGCCTTTACGTACGTGTAGGGGGGAGGGCCCCCTACAACATATATAAAAATCATCAAATTCTACGGTCAGGTTTCAAAATGGCGGCCGTTTGAAAACTTTGAAGCCCTATATCTCCGAAACTAAAAGGGGTAGGGGGATGAGCAAAGTTCCACTTGTAGGGGAGGTCAAGCCCTACAACTCGTCCTCAGACCCCAAAGCTCCAGCTCCAACCGCTTAGACGCTACAGCGACTTTAAAGGCCTATCACCTTTTTTTTGGCTGTATCTTCAACAGTAATCGTGATATCGACAATCGCCTGTGGCTCCACGCGTTTCACGAGATGCCAAACCAGATGCAACAATGAAAAATTGGCGCAAACATGGAACCCTGACCTGAACTACCGTACCCCCGAGCCCAAGTCCAACATCGTCCTAACTAAATTTGCTTATTTTCTCCAATCCTGACAAAAAAAAAAAAAAGGGGGGGGCAGGGGGGCAATTTTTATATTTTTTCGAGTAAAGACTTAGAAAAAATTTCATAAATTTTCAAAATTGATCCAAATTGTGGGTCCATTATGCGTTATCTCGTCGAGTTACTACCCGTAGGAATAGTCTCCAGAGTCCGATTTTGCCTTCCATCATTGATACTC
>JASTWR010002253.1:0-23455 GCA_030770355.1 Harpagoxenus sublaevis
CTAAGAAAGGATTTTTAAATATTCAATCCCTAAGGGGGTGAAAAGGGGTAAAATGTGTTTTCAGAGATTCGTTAATCTATACTAGCTGGTCACCCAGGCTTTGCCCCGGAGGATTTTTCGCCCCTTTGTAGACATTTGTGCATAGAATTTGAAATTTATAGAGGTTTGTTACTTAAAACCAATAAAATTATAATATTTCTTTGTATATAGCATTTTTCGTTTAATAAATTGTTTCTGTTTTCTTTTAAATACCGAAGGCCTCCTCCGCATCCCCCTCCCAACCCTGTACAGAGTGGACTTCGCTTCAACTTACGAAGCATACTTTCATATACCAACTATTCTCTGCATTAACAAATTATTTCTGCTACAGATATTAAACGTCGACGTTAACAAAGTAGAAATAATTTGTTAAAGCAGAAAATAGTTGGTATATAAAAAGTACATATTTACATAACAACTATTCATCGTGCATATAAATATGTACTTTTTATATACCAACTATTCTCTGCTTTAACAAATTATTTGTTAAGTAATTTGTTAAAGCAGAGTATAGTTGGTATATGAGAAGTACATATTTATATAACAACTATTTTTCGTGCATATATAAATATGTACTTTTTATATACCAACTATTCTCTGCTTTAACAAATTATTTCTGTTTCGTTAACTTCGACGCTTAATATCTGTACAGCACATTCTCTGCTATAATAAAAAGACTGTTCAATATACAAACGATTCGCTGCTTTAAATAACTTTTCTTTGTTCATACATCCTCAAATATAACTTTGACACTTGGATTACCGCATTCTTTGATGCAATGGCTGAAATCTATCAGATTCCTAATGATAGTGTTGAATAAATCATCATTAAACGTTTATTTATTATTAGCCTAATACCCGTGCTTCGTTACGGCATTTAATTACTTTGAATCGATTTTGACTCCAATAAACTATCGTTTGATTGTAATGAACAATATTATCTCATGACATAATAAAAATAAATTAAAATTATGTTAGTGTTTGTTCGTACTTTTGCTCCAATTCTATTGCTTCAGATTTAAATTTCTTCATCGTATTGTTCATTTCCTCTATTGTCTATGTACTAACTGATGTCTACAATGGGGCGAGAGGTCCTCCGGGGCGAAGCCCGGGTAACCAGCTAGTTTTACATATAAGAAACAAAATTGAAATAAAAACAATTTTTAAATTGTATTTTTTATTAATTTTTACTACACTTTGGGTTCACAAACATGCATTCCAAATAATATTTGTAAATTGAAGATATTGTCCTCACCGCTCTGCTCCCATATTAGCTCGTTAGCCTCGCGATTAATTAATCTGAAGTAGCGAGTCCATCTTCGTTCTTCATATTTCATACATCCGCGGATTCTTACGTCTCTGACGTCCTCTCTCGCTCTCATTGCGGTATGTCTCCTATTTGTGTTCTTTCTCTCGTTCGCGTACTCTCTCCCGTGTTCTCTCTCGCTCTCGCTCGCGTATTCCTCCTCACTCGCCTATCTCTCGGGTGTTGTCTTCACATTCGCTTTCTCTATCATTCGCCTATCAATTTGTGTTCTCTCACTCTCATCGCGGTATTTAATTTTATTAATATTGTAGTAATTTTAATTTATAATAGATAATTTATTACTAGGGAAGGAAGCGGAAAAAAAGAATAATAAATACATTTTGAAAAGTAAAGGACATTTTTAAATAAATTTATTTTATATATTTTTTACAAGAAAACTCTCTCGGAAGCAAACAAATTACTTCCTAGTAAAAGATATTATTCCTAATATTATCCATAAATTTCCAAGAAAAAATGAAATAACAAAACTTAAGAAACAATTTAAAAATAACTTAATTTTTTTATTCTTAACTAATTAACTAATTTCTAATTTTTTCTGTTTTCTACATTTATATTAAATATAATTCTTCCTTTCACAATTTTCTAGCAATCTCTCGAATCTTTCGAACAATTCCCCATAATCTAAATATCGTTCTACACATTCTCGACACTTATGTGCAGGCCTTACACGCATTAGCACCTTCTCACAGTTATTGCACCGTCTTCGCGCAAATTCAATGGGCCGCCCTCGAAGCGCGTAGCACTCCTCACATAGTCGTACGCGCGGGGATAGCCATCTCACATGGCTGGACTCGAGTCCGATAATGCATATTTTAACAAATAAATATCTTAACAAATTGTAATATCGGTTAGGGTAGTCCTCGAGGCCGGACCCCGTCCAACAACGTAATCTGCACATCTGCTATTGGTGGCCTCATTTCTATATATTTAAATTTAAAAAACGTTTTTTAAACCTACCGTACTGCCCGACGCACGATACCCCGGTAAGCGGCAGAACAAACTCCTTGCAACATTATACGATATGAAGGCGTATTATGTACGTATGATGTACGGTCGATAATACATATGGTATCCCGCTCGCCAATAAAAAATTATCCGGCTTGAAGGACAAAAAACAAAAATTGTGCAATAATGACAGAATTTATAGGGTTTAGAGCAAAGATGTGCGCCCTGCGAGTCGACGGTAAGAAAGACACGAAGAAGGTCAAAGTCGTCAAGAGTAATGTTGTGGCCAGGTCGATAACGTTCGATGATTACACGCGGTGTCTGCACGATAAAATTGAAATGGCGCGACAGCAGTCTCTTATAAGATCAAAGCTGCACAAGGTGTACACCATGACCGAAACGAAGACAATCACTTTAAATCCGTACGACGATAAGCGTGACATTATATTTTATTCTAACGAGACACTGCCATGGGGAACATTTATAGATACTTTAAAATGTACATATTTTGTAATTAAACAAACTCGTTTATATATATATTTATTATGCATTTAAAAAATATTTCTAGTGATCGCAACGCCAGAAAAAATTGCGATTTAAAAAAAATTATATAAATATTTTATTCCTTTTTGTCCTTTTCCCCGCATAGTTAATAATGGTTGATAGATGTACAATAGTGGTTTGATAGTGGTTTGAAAGAGGTTGATAGTGACTTGATAGATGTTTGTTATATGTCCGATAGTACATGTTATATGTCCGACGTACATATGTACATCATACGTACATACGTACGTGTACGTATGATGTAAAGAGGTTGATAGTGACTTGATAGTGACTTGATAGATGTTTAATAGATGCTTAATAGATGTTTAATAGATGTTTGATAGTGGTTCGATAGTCGCTCGACAGCCGTCCGATAGCCGTTTATTTCTTATTACTGTCGTTCAATAGCCGTTTGATAGCGGTTCGATAGCTGTTCGATAGTCGCTCGACAGCCGTTCAATAGCCGTTTGATAGCGGTTCGATAGCTGTTGGATAGTCGCTCCACAGCCGTTCAATAGCCGTTTGATAGCGGTTCGATAGCTGTTCGATAGTCGCTCAACAGCCGTCCGATAGCCGTTTATTTCTTATTACTGTCGTTCAATAGCCGTTTGATAGCGGTTCGATAGCTGTTCGATAGTCGCTCGACAGCCGTTCAATAGCCGTTTGATAGCGGTTCGATAGCTGTTGGATAGTCGTTCGACAGCCGTTCAATAGCCGTTTGATAGCGGTTCGATAGCTGTTCGATAGTCGCTCGACAGCCGTCCGATAGCCGTTCATTTCTTATTATTGTCGTTGAATAGTCGTTTTTCGTCGTCCGTTGACCGTTTATAGCTGTTCGTTAGTCGTTCGTAGCCGTTCCCGAGACGTTTGCTAGCCGTTTGATAACGGTTCGACAGTGGTTTGAAAGAGGTTGATAGTGACTTGATAGATGTTTGTTACATGTCCGATGGTACATGTTATATGTCCGATGTACATACATACATCATACGTACGTACATACGTACGTGCACGTGTACGTATGATGTAAACAGGTTGATAGTGCCTTGTTATATGTCCGATAGTGGTTCAATAGTAGTTCGATAGTGGTTCGTTAGTGGTTCGATACCCAGTCAGAAATGTAACCTTGATTCAAGGTTGATTCAACGTCGATATGGTTGACAGCTGGTTGAGTCGATAAGAAAGTCGATATTCCTGAAATATCGATCATGTCCAGTGTCGATTCAAGGTTGATTTAACGTCAAAGCGATTAATAGCGCTGTTTTGAGTGCGCACTTATAAAATTCGATCAAATTATATATCTAAAAAATATTACGACATTGTTTATGTAAATTGTACAAAATAATTTTATGGACGTTTAAGGAATGGCGTAATTGCGCAATTAATCGAATGTATAAATATATATAAGATCGATTATATTTAGGACCTATCTAGACAAACACATGCATAGCTCGATCTGTGTGTGGGGGGGGGGGTGGATGTGCGCGCGCGCGCGTGCATAAACCATATATATCCATAAAGTAAATAAATTATCCAATTGAATTTTACAATCACGCGCGTAAAATAAGACTGGATAATTTTCTTTATGCATATATATATATATGGCATTATATGCAGTTATACAAAGTCTGGATTGACCCTGGAGGCCATACTGTGTAAAATCTGCAATAATTACGATTTGCGAATTATAAACGAGTCTATAAGAAAACACATACGTATATATAATGCAACATTAAAATGATTTATTTGATCGTATGCTTGACATGCAAGCTTATTTTTGTCCGCATTCAGTAACCGCTTGTAAAAAGTTCTCACGGGCCCGCGGTTGAATAGCGCGCCATAAGCGGCGTTGATGTGATCGTAGATTAAGTGGAGGGGATGTAGGATCCCGACCGGAAGTCGGAACATGTGTTAGCGCCATATATATATGTCTATGGTTAGCGCATGACTTGCACGTTGCACGGTTTACGCTGCACGGTCGGCACGGTGTGAATATTGAAGTGTGTGTTTTTGATGGTCACAATTTATATAATGGACATTGACAATACTAAGCGGGTAAGTACTATTTTTGTTATACTTGATTGTTTTTATTTCTATGTAAAATAATAATAATAGGGTAGATAATTTAGACGTACGGTTATTAAGCTTTTGTAAGTTATACATAACCTATAGCTAACAAACGTTTTCCCTGGCTCGGCTTCTGTTGGGAGGCACAGGGGCCGGGAAGTATGCAAGAAAAATAGTGAGGTTAGAATATAGTGTGCAGAATAATCCAAGATTGTAGAGAATTACAAGATCGACAGAAATACCTAGTTCATCCGTCACATAGCCCAAAGGCAGAGCTGAAGACGTGTACGCTCTCGAACCCGTGGGAGAGCCTACCTCCAAGAAAACCGAAAAAAAAAACGTTTTCCCTGCAATATCTTGTTGACAACATATTATATAATTCATATATAATTGTTTAATTATAGATTATGGCAGCTTTATGACTCCTGCACACAGAACGCGACAAACGTTTTACTGCATCCTGTGTGCAGCAGCCTGGTAGCTGCATTTCAATATTCACACTGGCAGTACTGAAAATCTATAATTCGCACATAATATGTACTATAGATTTGCAGTACTGGCATTAAAGATTAGAACACGCACAGCCTGTGTATGCAATATATTCTTTTTTCCTTCTTGTGGCAATATAAATATGTATACGTTACTTTTTGTGTGTGAAAGTATTTTTTTAATATAAAAATTAATGCATTTTTAGGTGCCATTTTAGATAAAAGGCCAAAAACAGAACTCCCAGAAATTGATGTAGCAACTTCATTATGGTTAAAGCAAGTCCCTTGGCGTCGTCAAGACGATGGCAGTATGGGAAAAAGGACAAAGTAATAATGTCTTACTGCAGAATTCAGGAAAGAATCTTCGTTTAATTTTTTTATTTTGAGATTCATTGCTCAACTATACTCTACTTTATTTAAAACGACAAAATATCTGACAAAATGTCTATTCTCTATGGCTCTATGCGCAACGTGAAATCAATTTAAGTTTCATTTTTTCCTTCTAATTTTATTGTATTGGGTAAGCAAAATTATTCATTAATTTCGTTTTGACAATGCACACACTGGAGAATTTTATTTTGTATGCACCATATACATACCGTATATATATACATATATGTGTGGGTGTGTATGTGTGTGTGTGTGTGTGTGTGTGTGTGTGTGTGTGTGTGTGTGTGTGTGTGTGTGTAATAGAGTATGTAGTATATAATAGAATTTTATTTTTTTTTCTTGATTTACAAGTAGCGAGAAATGTCGTGTGCCATTGCTTTTGTTGTAACTTAAAAGTTTTTACTGTTTTGAAATTATGCAGTGTTTAGTAATACGTAACTGTTTGTGCAATTATTTGTGATTTTTTGTTAAACGATACTAAACGCTTTATTCTTAGATGTAAGAACTTAAAATAGTAAAAAATATATATTATAACTTACGTATAGTAAAAGTACTTATTGTATATTTAAATGCAATGTAGTTTGTATTCAATTGTGTTCAATAATAATAAACGAAAGAAAAACAAGAATGTTTGCACTCTTTTTATTTTTTCGTACTTTTACCTTAAAAATTATTAAAAAATGTAAATAAATATATATATACCATATTTCAATCGAATTTCAACCTTACTTCGACGTTGAAACGACGTTGAAACGACGTTGAAACGACGTTGAATAGTCGTTGATATTTTATACGCTTTCGACGTCGAATCGACCAGAATTTCGACATTGATTCGACATTCGGTTTTCGACATTGATTCGACGTCGAATCAACTAATCATTTCTGACTGGGTAGTGGTTCGTTAAAGGTTCGATAGTGGTTTGATAGTGGTTCGTTAGTGGTTCGATGGTGGCTTGATAGTGGTTCGATGGTGGTTCGATGGTGGTTAGATGGTGGCTCGATGGTGGCTTGATAGTGGTTCGATGGTGGTTCGATAGTGGTTCGATGGTGGTTTGATAGTGGTTGATAGTGGTCAGACAGTTTGTCAGACAAACCACTATCGGACATATAACAAGGCACTATCAACCTGTTTACATCATACGTACACGTGCACGTACGTATGTACGTACGTATGATGTATGTATGTACATCGGACATATAACAAACATCTATCAAGTCACTATCAACCTCTTTCAAACCACTATCAAACCACTATCGAACATCTATCAACCATTATTAACTATGCGGGGAAAAGGACAAAAAGAAATAAAACATTTATATAATTTTTTTTAATCGCAATTTTTTCTGGCGTTGCGATCACTAGAAATATTTTATAAATGCATAATAAATATTGTATAAACGAGTTTGTTTAATTACGAAATATGTACATTTTAAAGTATCTATAAATGTTCCCCATGGCAGTGTCTCGTTAGAATAAAATATAATGTCACGCTTATCGTCGTACGGATTTAAAGTGAATGTCTTCGTTTCGGTCATGGTGTACACCTTGTGCAGCTTTGATCTTATAAGAGACTGCTGTCGCGCCATTTCAATTTTATCGTGCAGACACCGCGTGTAATCATCGAACGTTATCGACCTGGCCACAACATTACTCTTGACGACTTTGACCTTCTTCGTGTCTTTCTTACCGTCGACTCGCAGGGCGCACATCTTTGCTCTAAACCCTCCCCACCAGCACACGAACGACGGGCGAACGTTTGGAAAACGATTTTTCGTTTGGATCGCGGGTAATCGTCCGCCCTCCGAACCAACCGAACGAAAATCGCCGAGCCGCGCGAAGATGTTCGAGCGAAGGTCGTCTCGCACGCCGCCTGAACGTTGCGAGGTTGTTCGGAATGACCGAATAAATTACCGATATAAAAATATAATACCGATATAAATTAATAATAATAAATAATTAATAATTATTAATTAATTATTATTATTATTATTAGTAATAAAAATAATTAAAATAATAATAATTATTATTAATAATAATAATTTATTATTATTAATAATTAATTAATAATATTACTGATATAAAAATTTTTCCTTTCTCTTTACTCCTGCGCGCTTTATTCGCTGCAGTGATTGTGCATGCAAAGCGACGCTGCGAGGGGGGCCGAGCCTGATCGTGTTTTGTCTTACCGGTCCGCGCTCGCGACAGTCGCGACACGCTTCTTGCAGCGACGCGTTAAATTGCGTAGTCGGTCGAAGCACTTGGAAGAAACAACACGCGAGATATACGTGTTTATGGTGCGCGGTATTCATCGAGCGATCTTGGGGCGCGCGAGCCGGCGAGGCTTCACATATATTACACCTGCGATAGTGCGAAGTGCAATTCTCGCGCCCGCTATTAGAGGATCGAAGAGAGGGTGCGCGGGTTTCTTCTCCTCCGAGATATCCGCAGGAGAAAGGACGTTCCATCGATCCCTTGCCGTCATCGTCCTTGACGATAAGACTATACGAACGGTAAGTACTCTGTACGCGTTATTTTCTCTGCAATATCGGACAAGCTTATTGTACCACGCAATTGTAAGCTCGATCTCTTTCGACATCATTCGGATGAGTCGGTTTCGCGACAGGTGCAATCCTATATTCGGTATGCATTCTATCGGGCCCGCGATGCCCATGACTAATGTGTAATATTGCGTTAGTGCAATTATTCCATTTGATTAAATGATTTCGTATGTTCTGTCGTGACCGATACATCTCGCCGCCTCAACGCGATTCGAGATCTTTACAGTTATTTACATTCTCGTCGGCAGTCTCGCCTCTGATTTGAGTTACTTATACCTCGTCGCGTCAATTATTGTATTGTGAACTACCGTTACGTTTATTCGTATTCGATTCCCGATTACTCTACAATATTATTCGAGCTAACAGCCTTGCGCTGATTTATTTGCGTGATACTACTCGTACTTTATTCACTTGTGTTATATTACTCGCAACATATCTTTGGTGGATTTATTGGCATTACATTACTTGCATATTATTTTACATCACTTTACTTGCGCCACGTTATTCTGATTATTTTATAAACTTCTGTAACTTTTATGATATTTTGTGATTGACAATTATATTTTAAATACCACCCCACCGGACCGAGCTGTTGTCATTTGACTGAGATAAATAAATCCCTGATATTCGTGCACCTGAATCAGATCCTGTCTACTTTTGTACATTTTAAACAGATTGTTTTTAATTTTTATGCTTTATTTGCAGGTTATTGCGAGGTTATTGCGAGAGGTTATTGCGAGAGGTTATTGCGAGCTTAATAATCAGTGAAGGACGCAGTGAAGGATTGTCGCACAATCTATAACAAGGAAGATCTTTAGTAAGAACCATTTTCTTTCAATTTTACTGAAAATTTTTTCTGTTGCAACTTTTCCTTCGGTATCTAAAATAGTCTACATAATATTTTACTCAACATTTTTCTTATTATTTTCTTCAATCTTAGATAAAAAATTAATGTTTGCAAGCTCTGGGAAGTGTGAGAAGGATTGCTCAAAGAAAGTTATGGCTCTTCTTATGACAAATCACACAGGAACATTCTTTAACTGGAAAGGCGGAAAAGGGAAGCAGCCATTTGAGAGCTGGCATTTAAAAGAAATAGTAATCAGTAAGTGAAATTGTGAAATTTATGTTCTTTTACACCACTCTTTCCTGACATTTTTTGTTGGAATTTTGACACTTCATAAATTTTGTTATTTTAGCGGCAGTTAAAAAATTGAGAGAAGACAAACTAGCTGTAGACACAGGAAAGGCAGAAGATGGGATAAAGGAGTGGTTAAAAGAAAGATGTTTTCGAAAAATGTGTGAAATAAAATAAATTACAAATAAATTTATCTTATATACGGTCGTACTTTAAATTTGCTTAGTGTGAAATAAATTTTGTGAAATAAATAGCTTTCCTTTCAAAATACGTACTAGCTTTTTTTTTCTAATGTTCCGTGAACGTTTATTCGCAGGTTCTCTGAACGTTTCGTAGGTCGTTCTCTGAACGTTTCTTAACTCGTTCTGTGAACGTTAGAAAGAAACGTTTATGCGAACGTCAGACGAACGTTTTCGTGGTGGCAGTTCCGAACTGTTTCCGAACGGCTCAGGTTCGAACGTTACCTGAACGTTTTACCGGCGTGCGTGTGGTGGTGGGGCTATAAATTCTGTCATTATTGCACGATTTTTGTTTTTTGTCCTTCAAGCCTGATAATTTTTTATTGGCGAGCGTGATACCATATGTATTATCGACCGTACATCATACGTACATCATACGCCTTCATATCGTATAATGTTACAAGGAGTTTGTTCTGCCGCTTACCGGGTTATCGTGCGTCGGGCAGTACGGTAGGTTTAAAAAACGTTTTTTAAATTTAAATATATAGAAATGAGGCCACCAATAGCAGATGTGCAGATTACGTTGTTGGACGGGGTCCGGTCTCGAGGACTACCCCAACCGATATTACAATTTGTTAAAATATTTATTTGTTAAAATATGCATTATCGGACTCGAGTCCAGCCATGTGAGATGGCTATCCCCGCGCGTACGACTATGTGAGGAGTGCTACGCGCTTCGAGGGCGGTCCATTGAATTTGCGCGAAGACGGTGCAATAACTGTGAGAAGGTGCTAATGCGTGTAAGGCCTGCACATAAGTGTCGAGAATGTGTAGAACGATATTTAGATTATGGGGAATTGTTCGAAAGATTCGAGAGATTGCTAGAAAATTGTGAAAGGAAGAATTATATTTAATATAAATGTAGAAAACAGAAGAAATTAGAAATTAGTTAATTAGTTAAGAATAAAATAATTAAGTTATTTTTAAATTGTTTCTTAAGTTTTGTTATTTCATTTTTTCTTGGAAATTTATGGATAATATTAGGAATAATATCTTTTACTGGGAAGTAATTTGTTTGCTTCCAAGAGAGTTTTCTTGTAAAAAATATAAAAAATAAATTTATTTAAATATGGCCTTTACTTTTTAAAATGTATTTATTATTCTCTTTTTTCCGCTTCCTTCCCTAGTAATGAATTATTTATTATAAATTAAAATTACTACAATATTAATAAAATTAAATACCGCGATGAGAGTGAGAGAACACAAATAGATAGGCGAATGATGGAGAAGGCGAATGTGAAGACAACACCCGAGAGGTAGGCGAGTGAGGAGGAATACGCGAGCGAGAGCGAGAGAGAACACGGGAGAGAGTACGCAAGCGAGAGAAAGAACACAAATAGGAGACATACCGCAATGAGAGAGAGAGAGAGGACGTCAGAGACGTAAGAATCCGCGGATGTATGAAATATGAAGAACAAAGATGGACTCGCTACTTCAGATTAATTAATCGCGAGGCTAACGAGCTAATATGGGAGAAGAGCGGTGAGGACGATATCTTCAATTTACAAATATTATTTGGAATGCATGTTTGTGAACCCAAAGTGTAGTAAAAATTAATAAAAAATACAATTTAAAAATTGTTTTTATTTCAAATTTGTTTCTTATATGTAAAATATATGAGAACAAATTTTTTTAAAAATGTACTTAACTCTATTAATGTATTTGTTTTCCTGCTTTTCTTCCCTAGTAGTAAGATTTCTTATTATTAGCAAAATAATTTAATACATATATTAAAAATGATAATTGGTAGGATGTAGATTAAGTGTAATAAGTATAATATGCATCAAAAAATGTAAATAATTATTAAATTTAAATTATATTGAAATATTTTAATAACATTATTACCATTTGTATATTATATTTTTTTAATGATAATAATTAGTGAGGTATAGATTAATTGTAATAAGTAAGATATATACATTTAAAAGAATTGAAGTCAATAATTATTAAATTAAATTATTAAAATATTAAAAAAATACCGAGGGAGAGAACACGAAGAGATGTGCGAATGCGAAGGGGAATGCGAAGAGAACACCTGAGAGATAGGCGAGTGAGGGAGAAGATGCGAACTGGAGACATAGGTAAGATGCGGATTTACTCTGTATAACCGCAGCAGCCGTGCATCGGCGCTATACGAAAAAATGTGAAATTTACAATGTTGCACCTGTTTTGATGAAATCATCGCGACATTGTCCTAGATAAGGGTATCGTGCCATTGACCATGGATTACGATGGCAAGATGGAAACGTGCCGTACAGCATGGCTAAACGCCTAATTATATCGGTCGTGCTTGGTACAGAAGAGGATACGAGATGTCAACTCTCGTGTACGTCAAGGGATGTCAAAAACGAGAATGGCTGGTAAATCTGTTTGAGAATTATCCGAGAGAAAACCTAGTCGTCGAGACTCTGGATGCGGATTACGAAGATATTGAATCTTTAAATAATCTAGATGTTGTCAATACTATGCAATGTGGAAAACATGTTAAGAATTGCGCATTACAAAATGTATTTAAAAAATATTTAACTTGTGGTTGAAACGCCAGAGAGAATTGTGATCTTTTTAAAAATAAATTATATAAATTTTACAATGTTTTATTTTCCTTTTTCCCTTTCCCATTAGTTGTTAGTGGTTGATAGATGTTAGCGTTCTTTGCGTGTTTTTTTAAGTGTCAAGTGCCTTCTCCTCCCCTCTCCTAAATTCCAGAGCGCGGATTGTGCGAAGCATTAATCCCCCACCACCATTACATTGTAGTTTTGCAGAAGGGCGGGTGTTGCCGCGTATAGATACTCTGTTAATTTTATACGATCAGTCTCGTATCGGTCACTTGTAGGAACGGTTCACTTGTCATAACCGAAAGAGAAAATGTATTCCGCTGAAGGAAGCAGCAGCAACAGCGGCGGCATACGCATGAACTATTACGTGCCGATTCGCAATGCTGAAACTCTATCAAGTGAGAACAAGTATTTGTTTTTTAATTTATAGAGCCTCCTATTTTTATATCTTTTGCGAATTGTATTATTTCAAAACTAATCGCGTTATTTTTTTCTACAGCACTTCGTCGGAGCGTCGTGCGGTTCGCGTACTCAGCAGACGATACGCGTTGACACCCACAGCTTACAAGTATTTGGACATTGGGATCAACGTGAGACCTACATGCAATTCTTTTGTGGAATTGATTCTTGGAGACAACAGAGGAAACCAGATCGCGCTGCCTTATGAAACGTGGTCAACGATCATCAGAAGACGCACGGATATAGAACAACTCATGCTGTCAACTGCCGGTTTATCGCTGCCTATACGAGATCTAGTAATGGAACTCGTTAAAATGCGCAGTGAAAATATTGTGAAACTTACGTTAAATGATACATGTTTGTATATGAAGCCGTCAACCATACTGTTTTTATTCGAAATCGAACACTGTGTCGAGCATGTGTATGTCAAGCTATCTGAATGGAAGCTTGAGGTAAATGTGAGATTTATGGATTTTGGACGTATTTTACGAAGAAATTATATTACCAAAAAATGTGATGCCGTTAGTTTCTTGCGCGGCTTTTATGATCAAAAATCAATTGTAGATTGCGAACTAATTGTGTATGCTATCGATGAAATTATGCGTGAAGCCTTGAAAGAAAAATCTATTACTCTATGTAGTTGATGAATAAATGTAAAGTATGTGTATGTAAAAAAATTTTTTAAATTTATTTTTTTTTTCACCTCCTCCTCTATTTCTATTCATTTCTATTCATTTCTATTCATTTTGGTTAGAAAAATGAAAAGGACATCGGCGCCGCGATAATTGATCGTAAATTATAGCAGCCTGTTATCGGCGCTCGCGCTATTCGTTTAAGACCCGGCTCGACAAAGGGCTCTTCCTAGAAAAAATCATGCGGTGGGTATCTGTCGCACCAAAACCCTTGAGTTGAAGAGGAGAGGGGCACTCAAAAATTCCCGCCGTACAGACTGCATGTGCAGACCGCACGTGCACTCTTAAAAGAAATAATTTATAGTCTATGATAAAAGTCTATGATAAACATCTCTTCCTAGAAAAGTGAAGAGGACATTGGCGGCACGATAATTGGCCATAAATTAATCAACGCTCGCCTATGCAGGGCAAGACGCTGTGTTTATAAACATATCCCGACGAGCGCGCGCCTAAGTCTCAATACTCCCTCCTCTCCCCTTTTTGCCCCGGACCCACGCTGTAGGCCGCCACCCTCCCCTTACCCCGCGGACCCCCCGCGCCTTAAGTGCACGCTCCCCCTCCCTTGCCCCGCGGACCCCGCGCCCATCGAGCATGGAGTACCCCGCGCCGCCGAAAACCCTCGCCCCTCTCCCCCCTCGCCGCGACTTCATTTAAAACCCCCCTATACTCTCTACTTTGATGAATGTCCAATCGATTGGGAACAAACATCCGATGGACCCTTGAAATGAATCGTGGAAGAACCGGCACAATGAGTGAGTACCAAAATTTTGCGTATATATACATATATAATTTTGCATACATTTTTACATACTTAATTGTATTTTTTCTTTTTCAGTTTTAATAAACCTCGCAACACACATATCTTGTAAAGAAGATTTTATATGAATAAATGTACAACACGAATAAATGTACAATAACACGGTAAAAAATTTTAAATTACTTTCTCCTTTCACCTTCTTTTCCTCTATTCCTTGTTTAAATTATGCGTTGCGATAATGTCTCTTTCTTAAACTATAAATTTAAGGAACTAATAAAATGATTAAATTTTTTAAAATATTAAAATATTAAAATACCGAGGAGGAGAAAAGATAGTTCGAGAACGCGAAGGGAAATGAGTCGAGCGAGAGAAAGAAACGTAGTACGTGACGTTACAACTCCAAAATGGCGTCGTGAAACATGTTTGAACACGAAGCCCTCGACAAAGGGATCTCCACAGAAAGAAGAAAAGAAAAAAAGACAAATCGACGTCACGATAATTTATTGTCGATGTCATAAATTATAGCTGATCACCCTTAGGTTATTTTAAATATTACACTATGTCCCGACAAGCGCGCCCAAATTCCCCCTCCTCCTCCCTCTCCAACGCGGACCTATCAACGCAATTGCACGATCCCCCTCCGGGATCTTGCTCCACGGGCCCCACACCCCCCACCACCGGGCATAGAGAACACCTCATAGGGCACGCTTGCGACTAACATCGCGGTCGATATGTATAATAGATAAACAACTTATTAAATCTTATTCGGTATGTTATCTACGTACAGTTAACAATTGTATGTACCATCGGACTAATTCGGATGGTAAAAAAAACCACGTGACTAGTTTAGATGGTAAAAGAGATCGCGTGACCTCGATCGATATTATCGACCGTGATCTTGGTCGCGAGCGCCATCTATGAGTCCCTCTAGGTACTACGTGGAACCCCCCTGCCCCGCTCACCCCTCGCCCACAGAAAATTTAGAAGTCTCATAGTCTACCTACTAAAAGCATAATAATATAACGAAATAAAATAATTGAATTCTTTGCAGATTGTCAATAAAACTTCTTATTTTTTCATTATATAATAAGAAAATTGTTACCTTTCCTGATTGAACATTGTTATAAAATATGCGAATAATTTTGATAATTATAAAATAATAATACAGGCTGTCCATTGTCCAATTTTAAAGTTTACAGTGCTGCATCTCGCACACTGACGATTCCATTAAAAAATGTTTCAGACAAAAGTTATTTGGCTTCAAGGGGGACACATGATTTCGATGTGAGAGACGTCGTACATACATGTCGTTTTCAAGAAATTTCAAAGGCGACTAATTTTTTAAAAGAAACGATTTCTTCCTTGACATAAGAGCTGTACATCTCGTCGAGTGTTTTCACTATAATAAAGCTTTCTTTTATTACGACTTTCCTGAGATATTTAAAATTTTGTCATGATATTTTTTATATAGAATATGAAATACCTTGTAACGTATTCACTTTTCGATGACTTTATTCTCATACTTTTAAACGTAGAATAATGAAAGGTATTGATTGTTGAACCAAAAATCAAAAACATTTATTTTAAAAATTCGACTGCATTCGTAAACGCATTTAATTTTGCAAAATTTTAAATGTAAAAATTAATATTATTGTTTGATTTTTTTCATTAGTTTAAAGTATCAAGGTGAAGTCATGGAAAAGTTACAGTACAAGGTAATCAAGATATGTCATATTGTAGGTATATTAAAAATCATGACAAAATTTATTATTGGAAACTTGTTTACGAAAGAGAGCTTATTATAGTGTTGTGAATACGTCTCAACGAGATGTACAACTTTCATCTCAAGGAAAAACTCAAATTTTATTTAACACATTAGTCGCCCTTTAAAATTTCTAGAAAACGACGATATTAAAATTAATATTTTCTCAAGTATACTGAATTAATTTAAAAGAATGTAAGAGAGCGCGGTCTAGGGGACATCATTAATGCACAATGCACTGTACATCGTCTATCTACCTGGTGAAAAATACAAAACTTGTTTGGCTTCAAGGGGGACACATGATTTCGATAGCTACACGCTATGGTTGACATTGGAATCATGTATCCCCCTTCAAACCAAACAAGTTTTGTGCTTATTTTTCTATAAAATCCTCATTTTGCGAGATATAGCACTGTAAACTTTAAAATTAACACCTTGTATATTACTTTATTATCCCTGGCTTCCGTAAAGCGCATATGCGCGCATTTATGTATATAGCACACGTAACGTTCACTATAGAAAATGCGTGCATATGCGCTTTACGGAACCCAGGATGTATTATATGTAGTATATATATACTGGGTGGGGAAAAAGTCTGGAACCGGTGAAATATCTCGAAAACATGGCATTTTAGGAAAAAATGTTTTATACATAAGTTGTAGGGCTTCAACAAATGCATGAAACGGTGGTACTTATTTGACCTTGAGCGTAAGTATGGAGGAGCTTTCAAGGTCAACTTTAAAATTTTTAATGGAAACCCCCACTTTTTATTTAATATTCTTATAGCTGACATCGAGAGCTTTTCAAAACACTAGCAATAAACTTCTTTCGGCTGAGTACTTTTTGAGATATGAGTTGATAAAGTTTAAGTACCGCCGGCATTAGCATTAGCCAAGGTGTACCGCGTGGAGGTTGCACGGTCGGATTTACACCTCATTGTGAATGTGTGTGTGTGTGTGTGTGTGTGTGTGTGTGTGTCAGCAGGGATAAGGACCCTACGGTTCGTCACTTCCATAGTATTTATTGACTCCAAACCCTCTCTGCTGTGTGTGTGCATGTGTGCACGCGCGCGTATTTGGTAATAATTAAAGCAGATGTTCAAATTGTCTCCCTTTTACCGCTTGACAGTGTCACACACACACACACACACAATGAGGTGTAAATCCGACCGTGCAACCTCCACGCGGTACACCTTGGCTAATGCTAATGCCGGCGGTACTTAAACTTTATCAACTCATATCTCAAAAAGTACTCAGCCGAAAGAAGTTTATTGCTAGTGTTTTGAAAAGCTCTCGATGTCAGCTATAAGAATATTAATTAAAAAGTGGGGGTTTCCATTAAAAATTTTAAAGTTGACCTTGAAAGCTTCTCCATACTTACGCTCAAGGTCAAATAAGTACCACCGTTTCATGCATTTGTTGAAGCCCTACAACTTATGTATAAAACATTTTTTCCTAAAATGCCATGTTTTCGAGATATTTCACCGGTTCCAGACTTTTTCCCCACCCAGTATGTAACGCCAGTAAATCGACGCACGATGTATAATGGAACGCGAGTAATGAAACGCAAGTACGCTTTCTATTTCGGCATATAGCACCCAACATATATTTTACATACACACTCGCACACTCTCTCACTCTCTCCCTCTCTCTCTTTCTCTCTCTCTCTCTCTCTCTCTCTCTCTCTCTCTCTCTCTCTCTCTCTCTCTCTCTCTCTCTCTCTCTCTCTGAATCGGTGAGTACCGCATGTCGCACTGCTTCCTTGCTCCGGCTTTTTGTGAACTTTTGCTGCCGTAAGCTGCCTTCGGGCTGTTTTGTTCTAGGCTTGAGCTGGTCTTTTGTTGCTCGTGAAGATCGATATGTGTCTTTCTTTTCGGGTAACCCTATAACCTGATATTTTCCGGAAAAGCTGGCACTATTTTCTAACCTCAAACTTGCCGGAGCCTGGTGTGAATTACATCTTCTTCTTGCATCTTTTCGTGCATGTGGCGACACCTGTGGGCTTGGAGATGCACTATCTTCTGTTATCCACCGAACAGCCGCTTTGCATTTGGTTCTTCTCCTTGCTGCTGTCACCAAATCAACTATGCAGCATCGAGTGTACTAGGTGTAGGAAGCCGATTGCGATTGAGACTGTTGAGTGTAAGTGCGGGAAAACTTTTCATCTTGGTTGCGTCAAGCCATTTTCCGTAACAAAATACGCGGACCATTGCTGCAAAGAGCTGGCTGCTTCGCATCCTCCGGTGCCGGGCGCGGATGGTGCAGATGGTGTTGTTCCTGGCGTGTCGTCCGCTGCTTCTCTGGCTCCTCCCCTTACACCGGGTGTTGAATGCACCGAGCAGTTTGACTTCACCAACACTACCAGCCAGACTGACGTTACAACAAACACGCTTTAAGCCAACTGATTAAGCAGTTGAAGGCATCAGAGGCACGATTCTCCGCTTTTATCGAGGTGTCGGATTCACGATTCTCAGCATCGGAGGCACGATTCTCGGCTTTTATTGAAGACCAGCGGCGTATGAGCAACGTAATCAACGAAAAACTTAACCAATTAAACGTGATTGCACAAAGCGTCGATCGCAATAGTCAGCGTATTACCGAGTTAGAGCAGCAGTGAGCTGCTCTCGCGAGTGAGGTGCGCGATTTAAGGAGTGACTCGAGTTGTCCTCATCCTGTTTCGCAGCCTACCGCGTCTCGAGTCCTGCGAACATCCGACATTATTATTTCTGGGATACCAGGTTCTTTGACTGACACATCTGAACAGCTCGTTACCAGTGTTTTTTGCGCGCTGGGTTTACCACAGCTTGCTTCCGATGTTCTTGAGACTCGAGACGTAGGGGTTAGTAACGTGTCCGCGACGCGTGATGTGGCGCCTAGCACCGTTTCTGCCTCCGATCGTGCGGTCACTACTGTCAAACCGCGATCAATTATTATAGTTCTTAAGTCGCGTGAGATTCGTGACTTTATTCTTGGGACTATGCGCCGCAAGCGTCGCTTGACTGTCAGCGATGTTTTCTCGAAGGATGTCCCCGGGCACATTTATATAAATGAACTACTTCCTACAGATATTTATAACCTGCTGCGCAGGACTCGTGTAAAGGCTAAGCAGTTATCCTTTAAGCACGTATAGTGCAAAGATGGCCAGATCTTTGTCCGTAGAGACCACGGTCAATCTCCGATTCCGATCACTACTGAGGCTGATTTAGCGGGGCTTCAGTGACTCGCGGCTGACACTGGCCGTGTTCCGTCTGCTTCGCATGATAGTCTCGCGATTGTCCACTTTAACGCTAGCTCCCTTCCTGCTCATTATGAGTCAATTCAGGCCTATTTATCGTTTAATTTTTTCACATTATTTCAATTTCTGAGACCTGGCTTCACTCACATATTTCCGATGTAGCGTTAGTGCGTGATAGGTGTAAGTATATTTAGTCTAATCTTTTCGAGTCACTGTATATGAATCGTCGCTACTTCAACGTCCTAACTAGTTTTAAGTATCAATGTTATTTCTGCGATTTTTTCTTTTGTTGTTGGGAGAGAGCACGACTGAATTCTGTTGATTTTTATTTCTTCAGTTTTATTTCAGTTATTTATCCTGTCAACTAAATTTGGTTCTGAAGCATTTGCTGAAGTGGAAATAATACTATTACTTTTTGCAATATAGTCATTATTATCTTCATTGTTTCCGCTTTTGCTTACTGCTTTATCATAATTATCTCATCTGTTCTATATCGTTTTAGTTCTTACTTATTCCAATTTTTGTTTTTATTTTACTTCATGTATATCCTTGTATTTTTCATCATTTGCCTAAAGTCTTGACTATGGCATAATAAACAAACTCAAACTCAAACTCTCTCTCACTGATCTCGCACACTTTCTCACTCTTGTTCACCCGTTTACTCGCCCTCGACCGTTTCCTAATCCCTCTGTATATTTCTGTCCGCATCGTTCATTCGTCCTTTCTCTCACTTACTCACTCACTCACTCGGCCGTTTCGTAATCCGTTCTGTGTATTTGTCTCTGTCTCGTTCGTTCGTCTTTTCTGTTACTAACTCCGTCAGTCATTCTCCCTCAGTCAACTCACTCACTCAACCTAATATGACAAATATAATAGAATTGTAACACTTACATCTTTTTCCTCCGCGACCCGCACTGGACGACATGTCGAAGACAAATGATCCGTCGCGTCGCCACGTCGGTCCGCGGTCCGTCCTAGCGCGAATTTTTCAGCGTCGCTGAGACTGCATCGCTCGGTTTTAAACAAATGATAATGGAGTGACCACGGGCTCACGTCTTCGGCAATAGAAATTCTTTTTCAATATTGACGAAAAACATGGTATACAGGGTGTCTCATTAAAAAAGATCACACGAATATCTCGTAACACGAATATCTTGTAGTCACAAGAAATATTGATGAGGTAAATGTGCATAGTTTGCAACAAAATATAAATAAAATGTCCTCTTTACCCGTGACCTTTCCGAGTTCTGGATATTACCTATATTTTATAAATAAATATGTTTTTTACAATATATTTGTGACGTAAAAGTAATTGAAATAGTATAACATAAAACATTTATAATAGGTGTCGTTTCCGCGTGCCTAATGTACCGCGTCGATAGAAATGAATGTCAGATAGTAATCATTAGCCGAACGAGTAAGACAGTGGGCTAGAATGTTGGACGTCTCGTGTTCCAAGCCCTGTTATTTTCTATTTTTTTGGGGCTTTTTTTTATTCACATAAGTCACTAGTATAACTGCATTACCGTTACGTACGGGATTTTATCGGTATTACACTACTAATATTGTTATATTTGAGTAGTGATACGTGCGTTATATTACTTACGTTCATTACTTACATTCTTGGCTTGCGTTGCCATACCTGCTTCAATTGCGATATCTTTTATGTGTTACATAACTTGTGAATTCGTATATATTTATGACATTGTAATTTTTCGCTAATTATATTTGATTTTGATCTATTGGAAGAGGCTGGTGTCAATTGATTGAGATAACTAAATCCCTGGAACCCGTTCATCCGAATCAGATCCTAACTCTCTACTTTCGTGCATTTTAAACATTTTTTTGTTATTTTTTAATTCCCTGATACCCGTTCATCTGAATCGGATCCTAACTGTCTACTTTCGTGCATTTTAAACATTCTTTTTTTATGTATATTACATATAATGTATTATGTAATCTTACATAATAATTTATGCATTGTATATTTGATATCCGAATAAAAAGAAAAAATCGAAATAACAAATTGTCACTGTGGTACATTTTATTATGTAATTATAGATTATCTTTAAGATTTTGAAACTTTGCAATAAAATATAGTAAATAAAACTCATAATTATTAGATATTATTATTATTAATAAAAGGCTTCTGTCTACTCGTCATTTTTTCCTTGTATGACATCAAAAGCGAGAAATTGCATGCCAAAAATTCTTGCAATAAATGTATCCATAAAATGTCATTATAATCAATAATTGAACACATTTGTAAAATATTCCGAACGCTTATTCCTTCCTTTATGGATAATCTGTTTATTTCAACCGTAACAATTTTTTGCATGAGATTTCTCGCTTGTGACGTTATATAAGGATAGAAGCGTCGAGTAAGCATGCAGGAGCCTAAACGTAACACACAACCCGGTTAAAAATTTTGTATAAAAACTTATATACGTTTTATATGTTCCATAGAAGGACTTACATATATAAATCTGATACAACTGATATTATTTGGAATATCTCGTTCAATAGAGTTGATACAGGTTTACCTTGTTTAGGTGTCTTTTTTTGAAATAAGTATTTTGAATTATGTCGAACAGAGAGAGAGAGATTGATTAATTGATTGATTAGGTTTATTATGCCCAAGCAAAAGCTAAAGGGCAAAGGTACAATAAAAGCAGATAAAAACAAAGAAATACACTTATGGTAAATAAGTAGTGAAATATACAGCTAAGAATATAAAGCTAAGAATTTCGTTGAAAATACATTTGTAGTAAATAAGTAGCGAAATATACAGCTAAGAATGTAAAGCTAAGAATATCGTTGAAAATAGAAAGAAAATACGCAACGCAACTTAAACTAAGAAAAATATACCGCAATGTGACTTAAGCTAAGAAACTATTTTAGTAACGCATATAAAATAGCCAAGAAAATACGCAACCGCAACTTAGACTAAGAAAAAGATAACGCAATGTGACTTAAGCTAAGATAACTATTTCAGTAACGCAGCAAACTAGATTGTCCAACTAGACAAAGATGATATAGCACCATTACAATTCACACAGAAGGCCAAGAGTATCAAACATATTCAATGTGTAGCAGTGGACAATAGTAGATCAGACAATAAACTAGATTGTCCGACTAGACAAAGATAGTATAGCACCATTACAATTCACACAGAAGGCCAAGAGTATCAAACATGTTTGATGTGTAGCAGTGGACGATAGTTGGTCAGATAATAACTGGAGAGAGAGACAAAAAGCAGTGACACAATACAAGAAAAACTCTCAGATAAGGAAAGCTAGTCGGCAAAAAAAGTGCATCCTAATGCATTACTATAAAAAAAAAAAATACAAAAAAGCCAAGAAAATACGTAACGCAACTTAACCTAAGAAAAATACACCGCAATGTGACTTAAGCTAAGATAACTATTACAATTCACACAGAAGGCCAAGAGTATCAAACATATTCAATGTATAGCAGTGGACAATGGTTGGTCAGAAAATAACTGGTCGGAACGTGCATGTCAAACGAGTTTATCTAGATCAGCGTCGGAATTGACCTGAATAACTGGCTCACCGTCAGAGTGCCTGACACGAATGCGACCATTTTTTACCCAGATATATCTATAAGACTTTTCCCTGACAACGCGTTTAGCTCGCTGCAGCAAATCATGTCTGTCCTTGGGCAGAAACTCGTTCACTTGCACATTCCGATCAGAGCCATTATCGCATACATCTTTTTGCTTCAGCGTACGTCGTGCTCGTTTCCTGGAGATAACTGCATCGCGCACTGCACCGGAGGCTAAGGTGACGATATAAGACTTAGTTGAAGAGACCGGTGAGGCACTGTCGCGAGCTGCCACCGGCTGAGGCTTACGTACAACTGGTCTAACGTCAAGAATATGACAAGCTAGCTCGGGGACGTCGAGAGTCGAGAACACATTCCTAACGCATGCCGAGGGGGTAATAGACATTGCCGCAGGCACACCCGATATAATGAGCATATTCTCGCAAGACGGAGTCGGCAGTACGGAATAAGAATTGCCTCGATCCCCCCTCAGATCGCGTACTTCACTCGCGAGAGTAGTACACCGCCGCTCCAACTCAGCAATACGCTGACTGTTGCGGTCGACACCTATAGCTAGGTTATTGAGCTGATTCAGTTTGTCGTCTAAAGCGGAAAATCGCGCTTCAAAAGCGGAAAGTCGCGCATCGGATCGGGCCTCAGACAACTTCATCTGCTCCACAATTTGACGCAAAAGCGCATTCGTT
>JASTWR010002254.1:0-23403 GCA_030770355.1 Harpagoxenus sublaevis
AGCTCCGGAACTTAGCCGGTCAACTTCGACTTTATTAACTTTTTTTTTTTTATATCGTTTGTTGGTCGTTTGTTGGTGATTGTTGGCCTAATACAACGTTGTTGGTTCTTAATTTTTTTTTTAATTAAAAAAAGAAAAATTAGCGTTAAGTTAGCCTGAAAAATCTCATTTTTAATTAAAAACGGCCTAATCGATGCGTAATCGTCTGCTGATGATTGTTGGTCTAAATTTAGCGTTTGTTGGTTCATATGTTCTTCTTAAATTGAAAAAACAAAAATTAGCGTGAACTTAGCCGGAAAAATCTTATTTTGAATTAAATACGGTTTAATCAATGCGTAATCGGTGCGCTGATGATTGTTGGTCTAATTTTATCGTTTGTTGGTTTATTATTAGTCTTAAAAACGAAAAATTATCTCCATTAAGGCCGCATCTGCAGTAATCAAAGATTGGTTTATTTGGCTTACGACTTAAGGTTTATTTTTATAAATGTAAGGCTAACATCTATAAAACTTGCTATAAATACGAGCCTTAACATCGGCAGGAAATCGCGAAAAGAAGATCAAGAAACAATGGCCTAGTTTACACCGACTGTTTGATACGCGTATCAAGCTATCAAGTACTATATTCGTATCAAATCCGTATCAATTCTCAGTTTACACCGGTATAACCCGAGATTTGATACGGATTTGATACGGATATAGTACTTGATACCCGTACCAAACGGTCCGGTGTATTACTCATGTATATATACGGACTACCCGGTTGTGGAAAAACTATGTTGGCGCAAGCAGTTGCTAGACATACTATACTGGTACAAATTGAAATATACTGTTAAAAAAAAATCTCACAATATATCTAAACTAATCGCATGGAAGAATAATAACAAACCGATTTTGTGTTTTAAATTCTATTATTTTCTATTTTTTCCAGCTGCCTCCATTTGTGTAATAGGCTCTGAATTTGTGTAAAAGTATTTAAGCGAAGGACTACAAATGACGAGACATGTTTAGTTTTGCTAAAGAAAACTGACCAGTCATAATATTTATTGATAAAATAATGCTATTGCTACAAAAAGATTTGACACTGCAGATCAAGAAGTGTAATGTATTCTCCTGGAATTACTCAAATCAAATGGAGTGTTTTGATCAGACAACTAATGTTAAAGTCGGCGCGCAGTTTTCTAATGTTGGAACTAATAATAAGATAGGTATATAAGTTTGTTATTGCGATAAATATTACCACATGCCTCAGTGGTCGAATTGGGACGACGCCTGCACGGAGAGCGGGAGGTTCCAGGTTCAAACCCTGGCTGGGGTAATATTTTTCGCAATAAATTCTAAATTTTAATTAACATCTTTTAGCTAGCCAATCGTTGTCGAAATTAATAAATATTTTCTCGTTAATCAATTATTGGCGGAATATACCATTATTTTCTGTTTATTACACATCATCGACCTAAAAAATGATGTTAACATTAGTTTAATCGAATCAATTTAACTAAGGGGAAGGGAGGGGATATACTCCAACAGAAGCTGTGTTGAAAGTCTGACAAACCAAGTCGGCGCGCAGTTTTCTAATGTTGGAACTAATAATAAGATAGGTATATAAGTTTGTTATTGCGATAAATATTACCACATGCCTCAGTGGTCGAATTGGGACGACGCCTGCACGGAGAGCGGGAGGTTCCAGGTTCAAACCCTGGCTGGGGTAATATTTTTCGCAATAAATTCTAAATTTTAATTAACATCTTTTAGCTAGCCAATCGTTGTCGAAATTAATAAATATTTTCTCGTTAATGTTAAAGTCATTATGGCAACAAATAGGTGAGCTGGTAACTCTTGTTTAATATCCTTGGATCTTTAAGCATATTTTTATGGATATTAAGATTGTACTTCTGTTTTATTATTTCAGTATATTCTTCCAGAATGGACATATTGAATCCCGTATAGCTTCGTCCTGGTAGACTGGATCGCAAGATTAAACTTCCGCTATCCGATCGTCGACGAGAAAACGTTTGATTTTTTTCTAAGATTATGCAAAGATAAATTTGATCGAAGAAGTGGATCTTGAGGATTGTGGCTGGGTTCGGGGAGCGCGCTTTTAGCGCTATGAGCGTGCTCTGTAAGTAACAGAGATAGAATGACGTTGTCATCGCTAATAGCGTCTCCCCGAACGCACCTTATGTCGCACAGCCAGATAGAAATTTTGCTGCTGATATTAATGCTATCTATCAAGAGACAGGAAAGTTCTTCCTTTAGCCGCACAAAGTATTTGGACTTTCATGTTCTTTCTTCAGTCGTAGAAAGTATGTCTAAAAAATAAAATATATAGTTTTACAGTTTTTAATTAATAAAACTAAAATGTAATTTAAACGTAATCTTGAATTTAAAAAAAAATTGAAATATTTTTATTAAAAGATTTAATTTGAATGCTACATTTACTCAAAACTCTTGCATTATTCATATCTGGGCATTGGATCAATATTTTTTTAAATTAACAATTGAGATAAGCAAATATTAATTGTATTTTTTTGTAACATTTTATTTCAATTCTCGTGCCCACTGAATGAAAGAAACTGTACAACAATTACAACTCGCGACAGAATCAAAATAATTTGGCACTGATTGATGAAATCTGCAATTTTATTGAATTTTATTCAATGAAATTTTAGATTTTTCCAATCACAGCGCAGTATTATTTTAATCTGGATCGTTTTGATTCTGTCGCGTAAGCAGCCCCCCTGTATAACATGATATATTTAACAATATTTTAATTCTGTTTTATAATTTCCAGTTGATCTTGCGATACGATCGAGGGATCATTTATGCCTTTTATATTCATATTGACTGGCATCTTTATATTTTTCGATTTTCACGTTCATCCATCAGCCGCACAAAGTATTTTAATATTCTTCCTTCAGTTGCAGAAAGTATGTATAAAAAAATAATATATATAGTTTTACATTTTTTTATTAATAAAACTATTAAAATGTATGCATACATTTAAACGTATACTTTTATTTTTGACAAATATTGAAAATCTTTTTATTATTTATGATATTTGGATTATTTTAATGTGTGCGTGTGTGCATACTTCTTTTCTATTACTTAGAACTAATATAAACATGCTAATTGCACCTAGGAATATTTTTTGATATATATTCTTTTATAATTTATGTTACAGGTTGCACCCGTTTTACAAAATCTTACTAAGACTTAAAAGAACATCAATTCACGTAGGTAGATCATCGAGCTCTATGACATATTGTAGAGTTGGTATATTTAGACCTTTAAAGGAGAATAACACCAATTGAATACTAATATATTTAGTTTTATATAAAATAAACTCTTCTATTGTATAGTGAATCGCACTGAGTCCTTCAGTAGAATTTATAGAATCTTGAAATTGCCTCCGATCATTAATGTTTTCGTAAATACACTGCAAGATGCGGATTTGATGAAGACATTTCATTTACATCAATATCTAACATAAGTAATCAAATAATATATTGCTTTATATAGTTATTTACACGTACACAGTATGAAATAAATGATAAGATAATAGAAATATAAATATGATATAATAATAGAAAAAGGACCGTCTAATATATATATATATATATATATATATATAATTTATATATAATATTTATATTATTTATATATATTTATCAATCATCACATTTATACAACAAAGTATTATGTAAAATTCGATAATTTATTATAATAAAGCTTATTGCAATTTTGTACGTTGCAATAAATAAATTTAGATGTTATTCTAGCATTCTTTTAACATCAAATTTTTGTAGCAAACTTAGTACACTTATAATTAACTGGTTTTTTATATATTTCCAATTAATATTTGTATAATGGAAAAAAATAATTAAACATACATTTAAAGTCCTAATTAATATTTAATATTGCAGATAATAAAATTAGATATGTATAATTAAAATGCAAATTGATAATGCATTACACATATATCAGATATATTCAAGAAAATTTAAACAAATTCAACTATAATTAGTTAAGATGTAATGTTTCGTAACTTTTGACCATGTTACATCTAGAATTATTGAGAAAATATAAGAATATTAAGTAATGCATTATTATTTGTGCACATTGTTTAAAACAATTTTATATAGGGATAGAAAAGTGTTTCCTGCATATATAAATACAGAATAATATTTATTGTCAATTCTATGCGTCTCTGACAGCGATATAAACCAATCTTTGATTACTGCAGATGCGGCTTAAAGGTGAGATAATTTTTCGTTTTTAAGACTAATAATAAACCAACAAACGACAAAATTAGACCAACAATCATCAGCAAACGATTACGCATCGATTAGACCGTATTTTAATTGAAAATGAGATTTTTCCGGCTAAGTTCACGCTAATTTAGGTTTTTTTAAATTTAAGAAGAAAATATGAACCAACAAACGCTAAAATTAGACCAACAATCATCAGCAGACGATTACGCATCGATTAGGCCGTTTTTTAATTAAAAATGAGATTTTTCCGGCTAACTTAACGCTAATTTTTCTTTTTTAATTAAAAAAAAAATTAAGAACCAACAAACGTTGTAATTAGGCCAACAATCACCAACAAACGACCAACAAACGATTAAAAAAAAAAAAGTTAATAAAGTCGAAGTTGACCGGCTAAGTTCCCGGAGCTGAGCCGCTGACCAGCCCCGGGATTCTGTAACTCCTTAGCGACAGTTGTCGGATCGTTGCGCAGCTTTTTTACTATATAATACCTGCGCAACGATACCGAAACTGTCGTTAAGGGGTGTTTACGATAATGGCTATCCGAGTAATTTCCACTAGGACCGAAATATATGATAAGCACAGCCATCTACTACCATCATGATTCGTGACAACTCAATGCTGTCCGGTATAGCCAAATCAACGGGCATCACGGGCGAGTTGCGAGTTGCGAGTTCCGTGAGTCTGTAGCAGGTAACCTAAAAAATAAGATATAAATTATTTGATTATTATAATTAAAAATAATCTGTTCTTAATGTATGGTAAGATTATTAACTTCATTAAAATTATAATTATGTAACACAATCATGTATTTTTAAAGTATTGTCTAAAGTAATGCCAAAGAGGTTATTTTATTTATAAATATTTTTTTTATTTATTTGTCTATCAAGTTCTATCATAACGGTATTATTTCAAAACCTAATATAAAATTTTAATTAGACATCTATTCTCAATAAATGTTATTATTTATTAGTAACTGTAACGTATATATTATAAAAGTCATCTTTTATTAAATAGATAGTGTTAACGCTTTGAAACAAATGAGATAAATTATGTAGAATTATTAAATAAATCATTATTAATAATATTTTTTTAGATTACAAGTAAAATAAAAATTTTAGTATAAATTTTTTTTTTTCTTGTAGCAACTGCTTATGATAAGTTGCATGGTGTTATCATTATTTCATAAAAAAAATTATATAATGTATAAATATTATGCATAAATATTTTACTAATGTGACACTAACATTAATGTTTACAATAAATTTTTGTAATTTGTAATGCAAGTGCATAGTAAATTAAGATATACTGTCAACACAATAAGAAAAATTTTTGTTTGTGCAGTTTACTTAAAGCTATATACAAATCTATTAACATTTATGAACAAAATGTTGGATTATTTTCTTCATATTTTATATTGCATTATTATTAAATATTTTTAGACAAGACATGGCTATACAAGGAATGTGGGACTTATTTTTTGACTATCCATCAGATGATGATGATGAAGATTATCTTCCGCCTCAACGGGAATTTCACCCTAAGATTCCAGATTTTTTTGAAAATATTGTATTGACATATTCTTTAACAGGTAAAGGTTTTGCTACAATACAATTTATTGTTTTAATTTTGTACAGGTGTTTTTGTATTATATTAAATGTAATGAACTTCATTATTGTTTAAATAGATTTCAAATCACATTTTCGACTAGAGAAAACTACGTATGAAAGATTGGTACAAAGCCTTGGAGGACGTCTTCACCGTGACCGGGGTGCTGAGAAAATGTCTCCCGATAAACAAATAGCTATTACCTTATGGGTCCTCGGAAATCAGGAAGTTTACAGGTTAGTATGTTAGTATGTTTTATATTAATAACTTATATCCAAGTGCATTTGGCCAAACCACTCTTATGTTTTTCTTCCATTAAACTTTTGTTTGCCTTCAGTTTTTGTCGAGTTTTTATTTTTAAAAATAGTTTTAACAAAAGTTGTACAGCTTTCAAGAAGAAATAATCTAGCGACCTTAGATTGCTTTTGTGTAAAATTGTTAAGGTTTATTGAGGACGACATTGGGTTTTTAAATAAGAATTCCGAATTTTTAAATATTTTTTTGTATTTTATATTAAGATGTTTTTAAAACACCCTTATAAAGTCCTATTTTAATCTCATTATTTCCTAGTTAGAGTCACTTAAATTGTATTAGCAATGAAAAGTTTAAATTATTATAATTTTTGTCTTTCAGATTTATGTGTTTATATATGTATATTGTATAAAGGCAACAAAATTTAACGTTTAATAACAATTCAGTTTTTAAATAATTATGCACATGTAAACCGTAATATATGTACAATTTTTGTTACAGATCGGTAGCAGATAGATTTGGTGTATGTAAGGACACCGTTTGGAAATCTGTATTTGAGGTTGCGATGCTACTAATTGAAGATGTTCATACATATATTAAATGGCCTGAACCTTATGAAATGATTAACTTTGAAAGAGAATTTCGTGCATTAAATGGTTTTCCTGGAGTGATTGGAGCAATTGATGGCTCCCATATAGCTATAAGTGCACCCATAGAAAATTCTGACAATTATATTAACCGCAAAGGTTACCATTCATTAGTGTTACAAGGGATTTGTGATTATAAATTAAGGTTTATAGATGTTTTTACGGGAATGTGCGGTAGTGTTCATGACGCAAGAGTTTGGCGTTTAAGCGATATTAAGGAATTAATAACACAGGATGAAAATAGATACTTTCAAAATCAATACCATCTTTTAGCTGATTCAGCATATCCTTTGTCAAAATATATGTTAACTCCTTATCGAGATAATGGTCATTTAAACCGTCTACAAAGAAACTTTAACACAAAATTGTCAAAAACACGTGTAGTTATCGAACGTGCCTTTGGAATGTTAAAAGGACGATTTAGAAAATTACGATATGTTTATATGTACAATACGGAAATGATACCCTTAATTATTATTGCTTGTTGTATCTTACATAACATATGTATAGAAAATGAAGATGAACCTATGGCATTTGATCCAATAGAAATGGAAATTAATAACGAAGATGCATTTATAAACGGAACAGAAAAAAGAGATCTTATTTCTCAGTTATTGTAAATTTTTGTAATAAAATATGTAATTATATAATTTTGAATTACATGCATATCTTAGTTAGATTTCTCAAATTTTTTAGTATATTTTTATTTTTTGAAAATATCTCTTTTCATGTCTTTTTTTATACCTATATATATATATATACACTCGTAGCAAAAAGGTTAATTTGTAATATAATAATAATTATAATTAATTGTTCGAAATAACTAAAATAATCATAAAACAATATTTACGTAAATAAAACTTTAATACTATAATGATCTATTTCTTAACAAGTCCAAATTTTTTATGTAATTAAAAGAAAGGAATAAGGCAAATGGTATATCTATATAAATCAGAAACACAATGATCACATTTAATAAATTTATTACATATAACTTTAAAATAAAATCAGAACATTATATATATTTGTAATAGGTATATATCTTCATAATGCACACATCTAAATAGGAACTTTTGAGTAATGAATAACTAAACTTATTTTGTTCACTACAACATAAACATTTATAATTATTACAGAAAATTAGGAACATTTGGTTATATATAAAAAAAATAAACAATAATTATAACAATATTAAAATAAGATTATCACATATCATTTTGTACTTTTGTACATGTGATTTTAATATTATACTTAATGTAATAGAAAAAAAATTATTTTTTATTAATATTTGAAATATAACGAGCTTTTTAGATTTTCTTACGTTAATATTGCTTAGTAAACTTAATTTGTATTTTTGAAATATTTTTTATACTTTCTTAGTACCTTCTACTTTTTTATTTTTTTTAACTTTATTTCCGTCTACTTTTTTAAAATGCTTTTCTAGTAAAGATAAGAAACGTTCTCTTTGGTCATAATTTTCTTGGTGATGTTTCGCTTTTTGTTCTACTAATTCTGCAATCCAGGTAGGTTTTTTAGGCTTTCTTCTTCTTATCGGTCGGTTCTTTAAAATATTGGATGCTTCTAAATTTTCTTCATTCTCTTCATTCTCTTTATTTTCTTCAGTGTGTTCAGTACTCAAATCTATGCTTTCAGATGTATTTACATTTACTCTAAAACCGCGTGTACTTGATGCTACGGACAAAGGTGTAATTTCTGGGTTTTTTCTTAACATATCATCAATAATATCAAAATATTCCCAAGTTTCTTTTGCTGCGCCAGTACGATTATTTGCATCTTTTAACGTTTTATATCTTTTCTTCATACCAGTCCATTTGATACAACAGTTTTCCGCTGTCAAATTATAACCATGAGTGTTAATAACTGCAGCAATAGTTTTCCAAGCTTGCTTATTTAATGGAATAGTAGAAGATTCTGTATACGTGGTTATTTCTGCTAGCAGCAGTTTTACCATATTATTAGTCCACTGAACTCTGTAATTCACTGTAATTACAAAAATTAATTACTAACAAATTATAATAATTGACTTATATAATTATCTTTATTAAATAATCATGTACATACCAACATCATTCACTTCTCTCACTGAACTTAATTTATCTGTAGCCATTTCTCAACAAAGCAGACCTGTAAAAATCAGATTTTTTAAAATGTATATTATATGTAGATTTTACTGCTACAAAAATAGAAATCTAAGCAATCGGAACCAATAAAAATCTAACAGAATTCAACAAAGTATGATATGAAATTGACAGCAGAAGCCAAAATCTGTTCTTTCATGACTGCTTATGTTTATAAGTACGTTTAAATAAAATAACATTAATAACATTTATTGAGAATTGGTCTAATTAAAACGTTATATTAGATTTTGAAATAATACCGTTATGATAGAAACTTGATAGACAAATAAATAAAAAAAATATTTATAAATAAAATAACCTCTTTGGCATTACTTTAGACAATACTTTAAAAATACATGATTGTGTTACATAATTATAATTTTAATGAAGTTAATAATCTTACCATACATTAAGAACAGATTATTTTTAATTATAATAATCAAATAATTTTAATCTTATTTTTTAGGTTACCTGCTACAGACTCACGAAACTCGCAACTCGCAACTCGCCCGTGATGCCCGTTGATTTGGCTATACCGGACAGCATTGAGTTGTCACGAATCATGATGGTAGTAGATGGCTGTGCTTATCATATATTTCGGTCCTAGTGGAAATTACTCGGATAGCCATTATCGTAAACACCCAAGGAGTTACAGAATCCCGGGGCAGGGGTGCGTTCCGAGTTACGCATGAAGCGCGTAGACTGCATAGAAAGTCGTTCCGATTTAGCCAATGCGCGCATTGGGAGCGCTTTGATAGTGCTAAGGATTCCCTAGATTGTACTAAACGTCCTGAATTCTCAGCGCTCCTCCCAGCGCATTGACTGCTTCTATTTCGACTTGAGGCAGTTGATGCGTCTGATGCGTTTATGCGGTCTATGCGCTTCTTGTGTAATTCGGAACGAACAACAGATGAGTCAGCCATGGGATTCGTATAATGTTAACCAACACTTTTTTAAAAAAATTAGGTGTGAAATCGATTGTATTTCGTTTGTAGATTATTGTAATGCATTAATTTTCGTTTGTTAGTTTATAATTAATTTTTAATAATTATTTAATTATGGACCATAAAACTGGCCATGTATTATGTAATTAAAAAAAAAATAGGTCTGAAATCTATTGTATTTCGTTTGTAGGTTTTTGTAGTGCATCCATTTTTGTTTGTTAATCCATAATTAATTTTTAATTAAATGTTTAAAGTGTCAGTCGTCGGCTAACATAATATGTAATACATCAAACATATTATAAAATAAAAAAGCTCTTTTGTAGTTAATTGTATTTTGTTTGTAGAGTTTTATAGTAAAGTTAAGAAGTTTTGTAGTCTCTTCAAATTGTTTGTAATTAATAAATACATTTGTAGAACTATGTAGCTACCCGATAATCAATCTGTAGAAACCAGGCATTGCAGTCAACTCTCCAACGACTCTAACATAATCGAAACATCTCCGGAGCGCCAGCGTCGTTTCTAGATTTTTCGGGTAGCTACATAGTTCCACAAATATATTTATTAATTATAAACAATTTGAAGAGACTACAAAACTTCTTAACTACTAAAAACAAAATATATTTTCTTAACTTCTTGATTTCACTATACAAAACTCTTCAACAAAATATATTTTATTTCTAGGGTTTTGTAGTGAAGTTAAGAAATGTAGTCTCTTCAACGTTTTGTAGTCTCTTCAAATTGTTTATAATTAATAAATACTATTTGTGGAACTATATGTAGCTACCCAACAATCAAAGATCTAGAAACGACGTTAGCGCTCCGGAGATCTTTACATATAGTTCCAAAAATGTATTTATTAATTATAAACAATTTTTGAAGAGACTACAAAACTTCTTAACCTTACTATAAAAAAACAAACAAAATACATCTAACTACAAAAGAGCTTTTTTATTGTATAATCTGTTTGATGTATTATATGATGTTAGCCGACGACTGACACTTTAAACATTTTTAATTAAAAATTAAATAAACTAACAAACAAAAATAAATACACTACAATAATCTACAAACAAAATACAATCAATATCACACCTAATTTAAAAAAAAAAAGTGTCAGTTGTCGGCTAACATCATACTAATCGCCATGGACGTTGAATACGTACGGACGTACTTTGTTCGGAAAAGATACGTGAAGAAAACAGAAAACAACGTGACAAAAGGCATAAAGAGCAAATTGACGTACAGAAGTCATTATAGTCTCCATATTGCAACAATTTCTTAATAAAATGTAGTTTGTACTCTTTAGGCTTGCAAGAAATAAGTTTAAAGTTAAGCGTTATACTATAAGTTGGAGTTTTGATGGTTGTTTATTTTATATTAATTAGTATATTTTATTTTAATTAATTACGAGTTTTAAGTTTGGGTTGTAATCCTCAAAGTTTGATTTTATGTTACGTTATTATGGTATTATGGTTACGAGCAATAACGTAACATAAAATTAAACAGACCTTTTGCTTATACGCTTGGGCTTACCTTACCAAGAAATATCTTTTAAACGCTTTTTTCAACAATTTTTAAAAAAAAATTTTTATTTTATAAAATGTAAAAGTACAAACATTTAAAAAATACTACTTATTTTGTTCACATTTTACAATACACGAAATGTACGATTAAATATAAGACTTGATAATATAACAGAAATAAAATAATCAATTAAACGTAACTAATGTCTGTTTATTAACTAAAAATGTTTATCCACTTCTAAAAAAGGTGTCTCATCTACGTTTGTTGACGTTTTGCACGGCGTTCACATTTTCAATTCGCATTAACGCACAGAGCGCGCAGGAAACCGTTCCGAATAATTAAAGCGCTTCATGCGCATTGACAAAACGGAACGATTTCGAAGCGCTGTGCATCAGTAATGCAGTCTATGCGTTTCATGCGCAACTCGGAACGGACCCCTGGATACCAGCTCAATGAAGTTAGCGGGACAACTTCGACTTTTGATATTTTTTTTTTTACTAATCGATTGTTAGTCGTTTGTTATTGATTGTTAGACTAATTAGAACGTTTGTTAGATAATAGTTTTTACGTAATCACGAAAATAATTTTTAGTGTTAAGTTAGCGGGTAAATATAGAATTCTTTACAATTTTCGGTTCAAACCGGGGTCAATCGATGCGGAATCGTTTGTTAGTTCCGAATATACTAATTAAAACGTTTGTTAGATCATGGTTTCGCTTAAAAACGCAAAAAACTGTATATCGTTTAGCTGCCGGAGAGTGGGGTGAGATGTAGAATATGTGGTGGTTTTGGAACGCATTTGTCCGAATTGCCCGTAAATAGTTCATCAAAACGAGAAACGTGCTTAAACAATTTATCAATTTATTTATCAGATTTGCTTGTGCCTAATACCTGGCTACATTTCACATGCAAAAATATAGGTAAGTGTAAAAGGCAAATTTCATTCTGAACTTAGTGAAAAGTAATCTTGCAATAAAAGAGATATAGATTACAAAAGTAGAGGTAACCTAAAGTTGTATTTGAACAATTATATCAAATCATAGATCTATGAAATATAGAAATAAACTTATATTGTATGTACAAGTAGATATAAGTAATTTTGTCATTGTACGGAAACTCGCAGTTCAAACTAACTATAAAATTGTTTGCAGATGCTTGCTGTCATTGTGAATACAGATCAAAGAGGTAGGAAAGCAGTGGAATACCTCATGCATTTCCAAGTAAGTTAGAAAAGCTTTAGCGAAGCTACTTAATCTTGTACAAATCATATTAAAGTATACATTAAGGAAATATAAATATATTTTATCATTGTGTAAGGGTTGGAATCTGTCTTGGGACCGTTGTGTAACAGAGGAATATGTGCTCAAAGATACGGAAGAGAATCGTCAACTTCAACGAGATCTAGCACAAAAAGCGCAGGTTCAGCTGTACGTATTCCTGAAACTAATATTATACAAATTTTATGATTTATTATGAATTGGTATACTATTTTTTTTCTCATGAAACAGGGGTGCTTATTTATGTCACCGCAAACGCAAGAAGAGAAGCCTTAAGATGTCAAAGCGCTTAACCGAAACAGAGCATCAAGAACCTCGGCGTAGAGCGAGAAGCGGTAGCTGTCGAGCTGCATCAGCTACGACCAGATCTTCCGAAGATGGCAGTTCAGGCCAACACACTGATTATGATACAAAAGTAAGTTTTATTTTCAAGTTAGGACCATGGCACACAAAAAATCTTAAGCAGTAAAACTTGAACAGTAAACGAATCAGCCAATCACAATCAAGACCTCAAGGCATAAACGTAAGCGTTAACGAATCTATACTGTTGATTTCCTTACTGCTTAGGTCTTACTGCTTAGGTTTTACTGCTTAAGTTTTTGGTCTGATTTTAGTATATCAATCAATTATCCAGTTTAAATATTTACCATCTTTATTGAAACTATGTTTGAATACTATATTCTTTTAATTTAACAAACAAATTAATTTTACAGAATTAGTAGGCCAAACGTGGAACGTTTATGCAGCATCTGCTTTATTTGGCTTCCAACAAGATGATATTCACTTCAAACTGTATTCAAAGAGATTAAGAGAAGAGGTTACAAGTATCATGTCACATGAAGATGTAACTTACGACGCAAAGTTTTCTGTTGTGGAGAATATTATCTCCAGACCAAATGAAGATCATCCAGCAATCAAGGTAAAAGAATCGACACATAATTTTAATTCTTGATCTTTTATTTAATATCTTATTCGAACATGTATATTGGAAATGCAACAAAGTTTCAGTTTGCTTAAAATATATTTTAGATTGAAGTTATAGCCAAGACCAATGGTCGTGAGAAAGATGTCGAGAAACCTATTTATAAAGGGATATTATTATTCTGGAGGATATCACAGACTGAATCAAATATACAGAATTCCATAAGATTGCCCCTTTTGCTATGTCGTGGCATTCGCAGCTGTATGGACGCAGTGCACGCTGTCATTGGTCGTATGTTTGATTGCTTGGTAATTGCACTACCAGCTAACGAGGACGACTTAAGCTGACTGATTCCAATTATAATTATGGCAACTGACAAAGAGGACCCAACTGATTCCTATAATATCACGAATGGTTCCCCTCTCCTATATTCTCGTTTTTTGATTTAGAATACTGTTCCACTATACCACGTGCAGCATTAACTGTTTCATCCTTATAGGTGCAATTTCACGGAGCGAAGAAAAGCCAGCGTTTTACCCCCACTCCATCAATTTTCGTCAAGGTTGGCGTTACGGCGTTGCTTAGCTAAAAGTTCAACACGGTTGAACTTTTAGCGAAACAACGCCGAAAGCCGAAAACACGTGGTGACACAGAAATAAAGAAGTACACGTGGTGACACAGAGAGAAAGAAGTTAAAAAATTATAAGAAAGAAGTTAAAAAATTATTAGTATGGCTGAAGGGACCGATAACATCGCCAGAAAATACAAACGAAGTTAGTATATATTATACAGTATTATACAGTAATGAGCATACTTATAGGTTAGGTTGCTCTTTATTTCTTATTTATTTAAGTTATATAAATTTATTTGTTATATTGTGTTAATTTGTATTTGTTATATTGTAGGAAACTCTATTGTACACCTGTGGCATATGTGAAAATATGCTTCACAAAAATGAAATAGATCCGCATCCTTGGGATGCAAACGATGGGCAGATTTGCGGAACCGTGTTGTAGAACATGTAATTAAGTTTATATATTATTCAGAACGTGTTTAAATGATAATGAAAAGTATATATATGTATTAAGTTATATCATACAAAATTGTCAATATTCGAAATTTAGTTGAAAAATATGAAATAGTAAAATATTTATTTGACGATAGTCTTACTTTAATAATATCATGCATAGAATGTAGATATATAAAGAAACATTTTTTTAGATTACATTAACTCGCATGGATGAGTTACTAGATCTTCCGACTGAAGAAACAGAAGCATGTCTTTGCAATTTGGTAGAGACTGGAGTAATCAGCGCGCGTACAGATCGCCTAGCTGACGTAGTCCGTTTTACTGGAACGCATAGAACAAGCTGCTCTTCTAGATCATGGGCTGCATCGTTATCGAAATTGATGGGCCTTGTAAATCATACTATATACATTTAATTCATCAAGAGGAGATGTTGGCCGTTGCGCAATCTTAAAATTGATATATGTATCTATATCACGCTCGTGTATATTATCGTATCTCATGTTATAGATTTTAATTTTATTTTTATTCAACAATAGCATATTATTTGTAGATTTATTAACAAATTAACTTGAATTATGATTCTGGATTGTAAAAACACTTTTTGTTTATATTTTTGTGTATTTGCTATGTAATTCACACATAGCTACTCTATTTAAACAATATTGAAAATATTGTTTATTTAGTATCAATGGAAATTCTCTATGTGGAAATATACGCATTGCAAATAATTTTTTTCTATTGATCCCTAATTTTAATGTAATACAATAAAAATAGAAAAATAGAAAATTTATATACAAAATAACTTATTATATATCCGATATGTCTTAGCTTGGATAATAGAAATTGAAACTGCGATCAGGCTTCCGCTATAATACATCCATAAGGTAAAATAATAATCGTTCTGCTTCTCAGCTGAAAACAACGTCAGTTGATTTCTAATCGAAACATGATTATTAAACTGATTGTGTGTCAAAGTATAAAGTATAAAAATTCCATTCTTAGGTCCGAATTAATAGACATTTCTCAGTTTTCAAGATCAGTCTGTCTTTGTCTAGCGTATGGTAAAACGATATACGCGAGACAAAGACAGATTGATCTTGACAACTGAGAAATTTCTATTAATTCGGACCTTAGTATCTCATTTGACACGTTCTTGAGATGAAATTCGAGTAATATTCCGCCGTTTATACCTCCTCCTCCTCCACCAACACAACCGACTGACAAAGCGGCTTTATTTGGCAGTCTCGTTGCGCTGCTACTGTACGTCTGTAATATTCAACGTACGCGATGTACTGTCTATAATAATTGGAGTACTCCATTTTTATTATACACAGTTCTTCTTCTTCTAGGTTAAGTAGCGTTAGCTCAGCTTTTTAATGCTACTTTGCATTGCGTGGAGTGGGGGTAATACGCCAGCTTTTCTTCGCTCCATGAAAATGATAGAGGCGATAGCGTTAGCTATTCTACGCTGGCTTTACAGTGAAGGTGGAGTGGGGGTAAACGCTGGCTTTTCTTCGCTCGCATGAAATTTCAGCTTATGTCTGTAAGAGTCGTAAAATAGCATATTATATTTGTGTAAAATAATAGAATAAAAAAAGGATAAAAAGGAAATTTAAAATAACATAAAAATATGATGGTGGAAAAAGCCAAATGGAAAATTAACTATAGTTGTTACGACATGTATAAAGTAATTTACAGCAATGACGGTTAAAAGCACAAATTTGAACGTTTGACTTCAATAGCTAAGAAAACAAAAATTAAATTAATATTATTTACTTTAATTGATCTTCATCTTATTATTATGAAGTGTTTTTAATATCCTCGTTAAGATACAGTATAATTATTTAATACAGTAGTATACAGAATAATTCTTTAATATTGTATATATCTCATCGCAAGTATTAATTCTTTGTATGGATTTCTATATTGCATATATCTATTATAGTTTCTTTATAAGGTACATTTAACAGTAAAATATTTCTTTATGTTATCTGTTATACATACTTCTTCTGAGGTTCCAATAATTGTTTGCGTCTTTCTTCTTGAGGTGTACTGTCATCAGTTTCTAACTTAACATTATTTTTACTTATGTGGTTTTTGTAAAATTGCCTACGGACAGCTTCCCTTGCATCACAATCCTTTTTGTTTTCGCTACTGTTGCCCATATCATAGTTTGGTAATTCCGCCATTTCCACTAATTCCACCATATTCATTAAATACCTGAAACAAAACAATAGCTTCTTGTTTTGACAGTTGATGTGAATATTGCTCTTTTTCTTACCTGTATAACAGGAGATGAGGTAATATGTGAAATCGAAATATATACGCAAGCCGTCCGCGATTTCTCTGCATATGTTTACTTCGTTTACTGTTTTCTCTATCGCATTATTCACTTTATTCCGTTAAGGTTTCTCTGGAATATTCGTAAACTGCGTCGTAGTGAAATGCTGTACCAAGGATTCTAGAATATTTATCACAGTAGGTTGCGCCGGAAGTACAAGCTGAAATAAATATCAGTAATATATTTGCATATTTGTTTTCAGTAAAAGATTAGTTTTTAACATAAATCACAATCCTTTGTATAATTTTAATTTAAATATGAAAATTAAATAAAATGCAAACAGCAGGAATAGTTCTTGGTTGTTGAAAAATGTATCTGACATCAATGCTTTATACTCATTTATAGCTTATATCTGTAATATATATTAACTCAAAAATTAATTACTAGCTTACCTTATTTTTATTACTTATTAGGTCATAATGCTGCTCTAGAATCCGTTTTTATGTGCTATCTATATCAAGATCATCGCCTGGTTTCATACTGGCTCCAAATTGGCTACCACCGCCCGCAGTGTTCATCGTCACTCGTTTCACCCATGTAATCAGAACTACTCTTTGTATCCTCTTCTATGTTTACGTCCTATAAATTACAAATTTTATTCTTATAAACTTTTCTTACTTTCGCAGTCCTCGACCTGCAATATCATACGGATAAATTAAACCTTTCATAGTGCGGCAACGTTAAAAAAATTACGCCCTCACGACACGACAGTCAATCAGCGTTACATATATTTTTCAAGTTATTGCTACTATCTCTTTCTGTTATTGGATTATAAAAGTTCTGAAACGTCCAAAATCAAATTTGTAACTTGAAAATGAAACTTACTTTTGCATCATAATCAGCGTGTTGGCCTGAACTGCCATCTTCGGAAGATCTGGTCGTAGCTGATGCAGCTCGACAGCTACCGCTTCTCGCTCTACGCCGAGGTTCTTGATGTTCTGTTTCGGTTAAGCGCTTTGACATCTTATGGCTTCTCTTCTTGCGTTTGCGGCGACATAAATAAGCACCCCTGTTTCATGAGAAAAAAAATAGTATACCAATTCATAATAAATCATAAAATTTGTATAATATTAGTTTCAGGAATACGTACAGCTGAAGCTGCGCTTTTTGTGCTAGATCTCGTTGAAGTTGACGATTCTCTTCCGTATCTTTGAGCACATATTCCTGTTACGCAACGGTCCCAAGACAGATTCCAACCCTTACGCAATGATAAAATATATTTATATTTCCTTAATGTGTACTTTAATATGATTTGTACAAGATTAAGTAGCTTTGCTAAAGCTTTTCTAACTTACTTCGAAATGCATGAGGTATTCCACTGCTTTCCTACCTCTTTGATCTGTATTCACAATGACAGCAAGCATCTGCAAACAATTTTATAGTTAGTTTGAACTGCGAGTTTCCGTACAATGACAAAATTACTTATATCTACTTGTACATACAATATAAGTTTATTTCTATATTTCATAGATCTATGATTTGATATAATTGTTCAAGGGGGGGGGGGTTTTGGATTTTCCCTCGGATGAGGGAGAATAAGTGCCTTATGTCTGAAGCCAATCCTATATAATTGTTCAAATACAACTTTAGGTTACCTCTACTTTTGTAATCTATATCTCTTTTATTGCAAGATTACTTTTCACTAAGTTCAGAATGAAATTTGCCTTTTACACTTACCTATATTTTGCATGTGAAATGTAGCCAGGTATTAGGCACAAGCAAATCTGATATAAATAAATTGATAAATTGTTTAAGCACGTTTCTCGTTTCGATGAACTATTTACGGGCAATTCGGACAAATGCGTTCCGAAACCACCACATATTCTACATCTCACCCCCACTCTCCGGCAGCTAAACGATATACAGTTTTTTGCGTTTTTAAGCGAAACCGTGATCTAACAAACGTTTTAATTAGTATATTCGGAACTAACAAACAATTCCGCATCGATTGACCCCGGTTTGAACCAAAAATTGTAAAGAATTCTATATTTACCCGCTAACTTAACACTAAAAATTATTTTCGTGATTACGTAAAAACTATTATCTAACAAACGTTCTAATTAGTCTAACAATCAATAACAAACGACTAACAATTGATTAGTAAAAAAAAAATATCAAAAGTCGAAGTTGTCCCGCTAACTTCATTGAGCTGTACGATTGTGTACGTAGTCGTGCAGTCGGAAACTTGTGTTACGCTGCTAAACCGGCAAACATAATAACCTTACGAACGTGTATTTTGCTTCTAAGCCTTTGTCCAAAGACCGAGAACTCGTCGAGTTTCGGTTTAAGCCATCAACGTGCAATTCTTCATAATAGCAGTTAATTGGCTTAAACAAGAAACTGCGGAACAGTTCTCTAATGTTTAGACACAAAGGCCTTAAGTTGTATTATAATTGCTTCTTAAAATATATCAATTAATTAACGAATGGTAAAGTATTTCCATCATTGACAGGCAATAAGATTAATATTTTGGTATAACATAATTTATAAACTTGATATAGATGTTTATTAGGAATATATTTATTATGATTTACAATGCATTCTAATTATGCCATCAGTTTTTTTAAGAATTAAATGTAAACGATGTATAAAATAATTTTAGATATAAACATAAACAATCCGTCGAAATATTTATACTACTATGTATTTATTTAATTTTAATTATAACTGTTAGAAATAAACTCTGTATGCCTGTATAACTGGTTTTCAGAATGCAGAGGACAACATTTGAGCATATTTTGAGTATAATCGGCCCTGATCTTCGCCGTAAAATAAAGGGTAACGAAATGATATCGCCTCAGGAACAATTTATGATTGCAATATGGAAAATGGCCACAATGGATTCTTATAGGTAAAATATTATTGTTTTCAGTCATATATGTATATCATAATGTTGATGAGACATTTAATATATATAAGTATGGAGAGATGTACTAAATAATTATCTTTACTCGTAGATCCATTTGCGACCGTTTTAACGTTGGTAGAGCTACCGCATTGAGAGCAGTGAGAAGAGTAACAAATGCTCTATTCACATTAGCTCCTCAGTATATTTCTTGGCCATCAGATGATCGAGCGCAAATTATAATGCGTAAATTTAAAGAAGCCTCTGGATTTCCAAAAATAATTGGAGCCATAGATGGCACCCATATAAAAATAGAAGCAAAAAAATTATCTAGAAAAAAATTATACATAAATTTAATTAAATATACACATAGAAAATACAATAATTCAACTTTTACAAAATAAAGAATCACATAAAACCTCAAAATGTTTCCAGTGCCGCCGACTATTTCCGGATTTATTATTTTGATCTTTTATAGATTTATACGTTTTTTTCAAACTTCTTAGCTTAGAAGAGCATTGAGGTCCAGTTACATCATATCCCTGATTTCTCATTATTGTAGCAAATAATTCCCAACATTTCTTATGTGAAGTTTTTCCATCCACAAATTTTTTTTCCATATCTTGATATGTTCTTAAGAAGAAAATAACACATGTATCTGACCACCGATATGCACCTATAAATGTATGCTACAATTAATATGGGTTATAAATTTGAAATAAGGCTCTGCAATAAATACAGAAACAATTGAGAAAATGTGTAATACTTCAACGAGTTTGAATCTACCTTCATCACAACTATCTGATTGCACATCACTATCCAAAAGTGAAACTTTTGGGTTTTGTGCCATTTGCGCCTCTTTATTTTCCTTTTGCATTGTGTTTAAAAGATTAGTGGCAAAAGTAGTATCTATAAATAGAAGTGTTTCCGCAATATTATAAACTTAACTTACAAAATAAAATATAATTATTGAAATAAATAAATGTACAGCAATGCAACAGAGTGCCCATCTTAGGTTATAATTCATGTATTATATCTTACCCGACATAGCACGACGAGCATCTTCTGCGGATACCGTTATTTCGTACGTTGTATCATTATCTGCGTCAAACAGCGTTATATTAACGCTTTCTTCGGACGTACTTTCAGTCATTTTCTCTTCCACACTTTTTTTGACAAACGAAGCACACTTCTTATTGATTGATATTTGAAAATGTGAAACGGCCAAACGAGCACACGCAATTGGTCAAGCATCAAACGCTCACGCCGACCCCCTCTTTAGTGCGAGCGTTGAGAGCGTTACTTGAACGATCTGAAGTTGCTCACTATGGCGAGCCTTGAACGCTCGCAGGCGTTAAATGGAACGGCTTAGGGGGCGATGCGATCGTTGCGAGCGTTAAGTGGAACGCACCCATAGTATTTCATAATGAAGCTTGGAGTACACTATTACGGACAGTACATAGCGTCATCAATAGATCTCCGAGAGAACTGTTAGAAGAGATTATTCTTGTTGATGATAATAGTGAAAGAGGTAAGTAATGTAAAATTAATTACAAGATAAACTTTATCATATTTGTAACAAATTTATCTTTTCTTTACAATCTTGTTATTGCTAGATTCCTGAAAAAAATTTTGGATGATTACGTCAAGAACTTGAACGTTCCCACAAGAGTTTTGCGATCTAATGAACGGATAGGATTGATAAAAGCGAGAATTTTGGGCGCAAACGATGCTAAAGGTGAAGTTCTCACTTTTCTCGATGCTCACTGCAAATGTACGGTTGGTAGGTAAGCTCCATTATTTATAATAACATCTTATATTTTATAATAATATTTAACACAATTTTTTTGATGTTATATACGATGTTAACATTGGATATAATATTTGCAGGCTGGTTGGAGCCATTACTTGAAGTGGTTGGTAAAAATGCAATAAGAATAGTTGCTCCAGTAATTGATATAATAAATGATAATACCTTCAGTTATACAAGTTATACGAAATTGAGTGCATGACTATCGCCTGATGTCAAATATTGTAAACATATTTGTAATCGTGTAGTTGCTGATATTGGAGATCTGACAACATCTAGTTTTGTGATACTTGGCTCAATTAACTCTAATAATTCATTAAATACATCAATATTTATATGAAAATATTCAAAATATTTGTCAGGATCAGTATTGATCATCTCCTTGATTAGATTATTACTGTCCCCTTGTTGATATCTTTTTTGTACACTAAATATTGGTCGAACCCAAAATCTGTGTAAACGGTGTAAATCAGCCTTTCTTTGTCTTCTCTTTAAATATTTGTATATTAAAGTGGCTTTAATTAATTTTTTTCTTTCAATTTCTTTACGACAATTTAATATTGGACTTCTTTTCCATTTTTTTTACTTTAGTTAATAAACATATCTTTGCCATATTCAGTGATTCCAATAATCCACACTCCAAAGTATCATTGTTGCTTATATTTGATTGCACATCATCTATATTTGCTCTTGATGTAGATGCTTGTTCATTATCTGTTGCTAATGTTACAGAAATTACAGTTCTGAAATAAGTATTAAAAAATTATAATAACATATGTATCTCCATATAACCATGGTAATCAACAATTGTTAACTGATCAATTATTATTTTACTTACTGCCGATGTTCCAAGGTATCATTTAAAAATGTCATTTTACTATAATGACGAAAGGACGGCATTATTGTTTCGGATTTTGGTATCCCGGCTGCGCCACTTTTTTGCAGTATAGCTTGTCGTTTCTTGAATCCATTTTTTGCTTTTCTATAACAATCTCGTAGGTAATTCCACCTCTTTTCCGCTTCACTTGGTGTATATAAGCCTACAACATAAAATGTGTAACCATAATAATGTGCTATAAAAGTGCTTATAGATAAAATGCAAAGATACACAAAATAATTTTACCCTTCAAATGTACACTGACTTTGTTCCACAAGCGATCTTTTTGTTTTCTTCCTCTTTGTTTCACCGGCAAACTACTATCGTACAACGCGGGTCTGTTTTTTACAGCTGAGATGAGTTCCTCATCTAGCCTATCTTTATCTTGCACATTGTCTTCGTTATTTTCGTTAAGGTCCTCATCCAGCCTATCTTTATCTTGTACATTGTCTTCGTTAGTTTCGTTGAAGTTCTCATCCAGCCAATATTCATCTTGCACATTCTCTTCGTTGCTTCCGTTAGTCTCGTTTTCTGCAATAACAATTTATTAGTACAGTATCTGTTCCGTTCCGGAAAATTTTTGCCATGGGGACACCGGCCACGAAATAGCAGAACGGAATTAAGACGGAATATTCTCTCATTGGCTCCCCCCACCATAGCTTTCCGTTACTGTTCCGTTCCGCTATTTCTTTCTCCAATGGGACGCACCCTTATGCACTCGTATATGGACCAATCAACTTTCTTATGCTTATGTTTATGCGCTATGCAAATTGTTTGGGTATAGCTTTAGGTTTGAAATGGTTGTATGCCTAACATGATAAAAAGACAGGTGTAGCATTGCGCATAATGGCGACCAAAGAATAGGACAGCCAATCAAATTTTGACCCAAAATGTCAATACATGTCAATAACATGTCAAT
>JASTWR010002255.1:0-23397 GCA_030770355.1 Harpagoxenus sublaevis
AGCCAATGTATGCCAAAAAGCCTAAAGTGCGTTTAGTTTTATTGGGAAACGATCAGTGTTTCGCAAAAGGGCGGCTTTTTGCAAAAGTGCTAGTCTTTTTGCAAAAGGGCTAATTTTTTAATTGCAGTTAGAAACATCTCAAGTCTTAATAATTAAGACTTCAAAAAATGATTTTTAGGATAATAAAAAAAGTGAGCAAGTAGAAACTTGCACATTGCTTCCATATAGCTTTTAAGTGTGCAAGTAGAAACTTGCACATTGCTTACTTATAGCTTTTAAGTGTGCAAGCAGAAACTTGCACATTGCTTCCTCATAGCTTAAAGTGTGCAAGTAGAAACTTGCACATTGCTTCCTCATAGTTTTTAAGTGAGCAAGTAGAAACTTGCACATTGTTTTCTCATAGTTTTTAAGTAAGCCAGTAGAAACTTGCACATTGCTTTCTCATAGTTTTTAAGTGAGCCAGTAAAAACTTGCACATTGTTTTCTCATAGTTTTTAAGTGAGCCAGTAGAAACTTGCACATTGCTTTCTCATAATTTTTAAGTGAGCAAGTAGAAACTTGCACATTGCTTTCTCATAATTTTTAAGTGAGCAAGTAGAAACTTGCACATTGCACACACACACACATACACACACACATACGGACATTTTTTTTAAATGCAATTTTTCGACGTTTTAGAACATTCTGAACACATTGGCAGCGGCAACTAAAAAATTTTTTTCACGAATATGAGGAAGCAAAATTCAAAAATTCTTTTAAAAAGAACCCCTTTACCGATCATCGCCAAATTCAATACCAACCTTCCTTGAATGATGCTCTATTGATTAAAAAAAAACAGCCCGATATCTCAATATTTACGGAAGTTAGAGCAACCACAGACATTTGTAAAAAAATTCAAAATTTTTTTTTAAAAGAACCCCTTTACCGATTATCGCCAAATTCAATACCAACCTTCCTTGAATGATACTCTATCGATTAAAAAAAAACAGCCCGATATCTCAATATTTGCGGAAGTTAGAGCAACCACAGACATCAAATCTGCACACACACACACACACACACACACACACACACACACACACACACACACACACACACACACACACACACACACACACACACACACACACACACACACACACACATACGGACATTTTTTTTTAATGCAATTTTTCGACGTTTTGGAACATTCTGAACACATTGGTAACGGTAACTAAAAAAAAATTTTTTCACGAAAACAAAGCTTTCTCTATGAGGAAGCAAAACTAAAAATTTTTTAAAAAAAGAACCCTTTCATTAATTATCGCCAAATTCAATATCAACTTTTCTTAAATGATACTTTATTGATTTAAAAAAAATCGGCCCGATATCTCAATATTTGCTGAAGTTAATGCAACCACGAACATTTCTAAAAAAACTCAAATTTTTTTTTAAAAAGAACCCCTTTACCGATCATCGCCAAATTTAATACCAACTTTCCTTGAATGATACTTTATCGATTAAAAAAAGAACAACCCGATATCTCAATATTTGCGGAAGTTAAAGCAACCACGGACATTTCTAAAAAAATTCAAAAATTTTTTTAAAAAGAACCCCTTTACCGATCATCGACAAATTCAATACCAACCTTCCTTGAATGATGCTTTATCGATTAAAAAAAAAAAACAGCCCGATATCTCAATATTTGCGGAAGTTAGAGCAACCACAGACATTTGTAAAAAAATTTAAAATTTTTTAAAAAAAGAACCCCTTTACCGATTATCGCCAAATTCAATACCAACCTTCCTTGAATGATACTCTATCCATTAAAAAAAAATTCAGCCCGATATTTCAATATTTGCGGAAGTTAGAGCAACCACGGACATCAAATCCGCACATACACACACACACACACATACACACACACACACACATACACACACACACATACGGACATTTTTTTTAAATGCAATTTTTCGACGTTTTAGAACATTCTGAACACATTGGCAGCGGCAAATAAAAAAAATTTTTTTCCACGAAAACAAAGCTTTCTCTATGAGGAAGCAAAATTATATGTAAAATAGGGATAGAAAAAACTGAAGAATATAATAAAATTAGAAATAGCCCAATATTTCAAAATTTTCAAAATAAAATAGAAATATTTTAAAATTTTCATAAAAAAATTAGAAATAGCACAAAATTTGCAAAAGTTAGAGCAACCACGGGCATTTCTAAAAGAATTCAAAATTTTATAAAGAAAGAAACCCTTATTCGATTATCGCTAAATTTAATACCAACCTTCCTTAAATGATACTCCATCGATTAAAAAAAAATTTAGCCCAATATCTCAATATTTGCGAAAGTTAGAGCAACCACGGACATTTCTAAAAAAAATTCAAAATTTAAAAAAAAAACCCTTTACCGATCATCGCCAAATTCAATACCAACCTTCCTTGAATGATACTCTATCGATTAAAAAAAAAAAAACAGCCCGATATCTCAATATTTATGGAAGTTAGAGCACGGACATCAAATCCGCACATACTCACACACACCACACACACACACACACACACACACACACACACACACACACACACACACACACACACACACACACACATGCACACACGCATACGGACATTTTTTTTAAATGCAATTTTTCGACGTTTTAGAACATTCTGAACACATTGGCAGCGGCAACTAAAAAAAAAATTTTTTCACGAAAACAAAGCTTCCTCTATGAGGAAGCAAAATTATGTACTAATTTATATCATTTGTCTTATATTTTTTTATATTTAAACAGAGAAGAAATAATTTTTTTATTTTAGCGTGTACAAGTACTATACTTTATATAACAGAGTTTGCTTACCTTGTGAAAATGCGCGTGAACCTTCGTGTGACATTGTCGGCGATCCGTCGGAATCATGTCTCGTAACACCTCGGGAAGTGACATCCTTCGTACGTGCATTACGTATATTTTCATTGTCATTATTGTCGACGTTTCTGTATCGTTTAACTGAAAATGTTGCAAGACATTGAAAAATTAATATAGCGGTACTAGTCCTTAATGAATTTTCTATCCAGCACTTACAACATATTTACTAATTACAACACTGGTTTTTGGTGAAAAAGTTTACTACGAGTTTACTATGTTGTTTTGTATGTGTGTATGTGTCCATTCCTTGTTTACTAAAATATTAAATACGCGGTGATTTCTAAACACTGTGTGTATTGAATTTATTTATAATAACCTTTTGGAGAAAGATGTGGAGGAGATGGTACATTTGTATATCGCTCTTCCTCGCTTTCTGACAAAGAATATATTTTTGCTGCTCTCTCTTTCCTATATTCTTTTCCTTCCTTCTCCGTATCCAAGTCTGATGTATATAGGGCCCTTTCTGCTTTTTTATAAGCTTCTTCTAAGGCTGAAAATATTATTTAAATATGTCATTAGAGTACTAAACACAGTATAAATACTGTTATGTCTATTTCCAATAGAATATCGTTTTGTTAAAATACTTACAATATTTGCCAAATGTCCGAATAACTTTATAGGATGTCCACCGAATACCTGGTACCTCCTCTTTTTCTACTGCTTTTCTGATTCTTTGATCTGTTGTATAATGTGATGGATATTTGCACATATCTTTACCTTGAAACCATACTGTTGGTACAACTTGAACTCCATCAGTAAACTCTGCGATTACAAATCGTTCACTGGATCGTTCACAATCGTTCATTGTATCTTCCTGCCAAAACCAATTATTGTACGAATAATCGTTCACAATATGCCTGTATTTACATACATCTACACAGAAAGACATTTTTTTGAAAAATAAAGAGTTAAGAAAATATATAATACTGGAAAAAAAAGAAAACAGTAGATATTTTACTAATTGGAACAATATCCCTAGTAAATAATTAATACTGTATGATTTTTTAAAATAGTGATTCATTATTTATTTTTAGCATTCTGAGTATTAAAAGCACTGTTAACAATGTTTTTAATACTCAAAGTAAGTAATTAATCACTAGCCAAATAATAACTTACAGTATTAAATTTTTGTAAGGGATGTGTATAGAATAAGAAAAAGTTGTATTAAGCACCGGGGCTATCATATTCATATTTTATTCTGTTAATCCTGAATGTCTCTCTGAATTATCAATTTATAGTTTTTATAAGCGATATTACTGCAAAATATTCTGTACCTTTACATGGCAATTTAAAAAATTTATGATTTTCACTCAAAAGTTACATTTGAAGAGTACCTAGATATAATTTTCTTACTCTAAATATACCCAAACGGACAGAACTGCATGAAGTATTATTAAAGTTCCTTTACAACCATAAATTTACATCCTATAGCAATGTTTGTACCCTCAGTTGTATAACGACATTTTTCAAGCATACTACATCGTTTTCTATGAAACAATTGTTAGATTTCATTAATATAATAAAATCTGTAAAAATTCTATTTTTGAAAATTGTGGACTAAAGATCCCTGACACCAGCCCTTTATTCATGTGGATCTTTGACATATATTTTTCAAATTTGCCATAAGTATTAAGTATTCTCACAAACACTTATTTTTGCATAGCGATTACTAATTTGTTTCAACGGTTTTTCGGATTTCCTTAATATATAGATTTCAAATCTTTTATAAAATTTTTAAAAGAAAAAGCAGTAAAAATGTGTAACGGTTTGAGCTGCTTTACGCTGTCACTTATATGCGGAAGACCGTGAATGTTATGAGATACAAATTGTAACGATGCACCTCCTAAGCATGCATCGTTCCGGCCGTTCACCAGCCGAGCCGCCCGACCGACCACCCGTCGGGCGAAGAAAGGGGTCGGAATGCCCCCACATATCTTTTTAATTTAACAAAAGCCGGCGCACTCGCCGCCGGATATCGATTCGGAGCGACCGATCGATATCCGAGAGCGCCCGAAACGTATCTAGCGTCTTCGCGACTCCGGAGCGCTCGACGCCCCTACTCCGGCTCGACATCCCCGCCACGTGCGTCTTCACGTCAACGCTACCCCCGCTACCGAAGTAACGAGCCCAGGGGGGTATAAAAAGGCAACAAATTTGCCTAATTGAGAGACTCCGTCGTGAGACAGTAATCCGTCCAGACCTGTCCGCTGCTCACGACTTCCAGTCCCGATCCTGCTCCTGGCAATCACCAGCCGTGTCGACGAGGTTGAGAGTACTCAGTCTCTATTCGGGAGTTCCCGTACGCCGACATCGCTTTCCTGAGTCCCGGTCGCACTGGTGAGGTTGAGCGTACTCGTCTCATCCGAGAGTTCTCGGTTACCAGTGCCGCCGTTCCTCGCACACTAAAAGTCCACGTCCCGTACGGAGCGTTCTCCGTACGTCGGGCGTACCCGGCCGTGGCCTTTTGCTTTCCTCGACGTGTACTGTACAGAGCGTGCTCTGTCCTGCCGGGTGTTCCCGGTTGCCGTCCACGTGTACTGCGGAGGAGAGTACTCCTCCCAGTCGGGTGTACCCGATTACACGCAGCTTCCTGGTATTATATCCACGATCCTCGTGCCGCGTATCCACACGCCATTTGCACGCATTCGCCCGTGCAAATTATACACGCCTCGTGTCACTCTACCGCGCACCTACTCGCACCGCGTGCACGCCTTGCGCCTTTCTAGGGCATTTACGCGAATCTCCGAAATTAGGCGCCGCCCACTTACCGCGGTACTTTCACTTCCCAGCACCGCCCCGCGTAGGCTATCGACGCGCCCATCGATCGCGAGCATAGTATAGACATTACTAGTAGCGACACTTCTTATTTATTGCGGGATCTAATTTTCATTGCGCATGTTCATGCCGCCATGTTCTTAGCCGAAACGTGACCATACCACGTGACCATACGTGACGTCACAGATGAGATATATCTCGTTGGTGGTGACGTGCGCATAACCTATTGAGATAACTACAGATAATAGAGAAATAGCTAAGCTAAGTGAACCCACGGACTTAATAAATACCTCGATAAATACATATATTACATTACGGACAGATACAAAAATAGATTGTTAAGTGTCAATTATAATCAGTAAAATGAGTGCCAGGGCGTATTGTGCTGCCAGAGACTGTACTAACAATTCTTGGAATTGTTGTTACAGTTTCTTTAGATTTCCAAAAGAATCGGAACGGTAATTTACTTAAATATTGTTTTTTATATGTATAAAAATAAGAACTAGCAAAGATATCTTTTAGATGTCTTTTAGACATGCGTGTTGTCTGGAAGATGTATTTCAGATATTATATTGCTTATGTTATTTATAAATTAGCATATATATTAAATTATTAATACAATTAAAAGTATAATTGTTTATATTATAGATGCAGACAGTGGATAAATGCAATAAATAGGCAAGATCTAATTAACAAAGATAGCACTGTTTTGTATAAAAACTATAAAGTATGTGCAGCACACTTTCGAACAAATATGTTTGTAAATGATTTACAAAATAGATTACATGTACATGCTATACCAACAGTTTTTGCGGGGTAAGCAGTTTTCATTATAAAAATAATTACATAATTGTATGTAAAAAATATGTTAATTTTGAATCATTTTAAGTAAAAAATATTTTATAAATTGTTACATCTTTAAAAATATATTTATATCTCAAAAACATTCAGCATTAGATATTTATATTTTTATTAATACTGTTTATAGGCCAAGTGATTCTCGTACAGAGACAATTCAGGCAAACACACTAATTGCTAATAAGCCAGACAATCAATCGGAAATTCTATCTATGGATACTAATTATAGCTGTTCGACAGAAGAAATAACCATTTCGGAAGAAGTTCCGACAGAACAAACAACCATTTCGGAAGAAGTTTTGACAGAAGAATCAAGGAATTTCTGTGCAAAGAGAAATAAACCAACACCATTAGTAATTCCTATTCCGGACAATCAGCTTAGTCCACCATTAGAAAAATCTCTATCAGCGTTAACTCAAACATCAAATATATTATCTGCGAATAGTCCACGTAAAGAAAAATTGCGAGCAAAATTGAAAAAATTACAAAGAATAAATGCAATACTAAAAGCAAAATTAAAGCGTAAAAATAATAAGTTAGAGGATGTCACGGAAACAGATTTTCTAAAACTTTGTAATAAATTTGTGCCCGAAAGTATACAATTTTTTATCACAGAGAAAATTAAACTACAGAAATATAATAAAAAAGGGTATAGATATACAAAAGAATTTAAGAGGTATGCATTATCACTATTTTTTCTTTCGCCAAAGGCATATAGATTTTTGCAAAACACTTTTAAATTACCATCTATTAGATGTTTACAAAGGTTTGTCAAAAACTGGCCAGAAGAACCTGGAATAAGTGATACAATCTTTAATGCAATTAAGATTAGGACAGTTAAAATGGATAAAAACGATAAAATATGTGTTTTATGCCTTGATGAAATGTCGATAAAATCCAATCTATTTTACAGTATAAAAAGGGATAAAATTATAGGTTTTCATGACACAGGTAGCAAAAAGTCGTTTGATGTAGCACAAAATGCTTTAGTTGTTATGGCAAGAGGTCTTAAAGCAAATTGGAAACAACCTTTAGCATTTTTTTTAACGCATTCTACTAGCCCTGCTGCAGATGTCAAAACTTCAATTGAATGTACCATACAAAAGTTACAAGAAATTGATATACAAGTTGTAGCTGTTATTACTGATCAAGGCTCAAATTTTCGTCAGTTAATTAAATTATTTAATGTAACATTAGAAAAACCTTATTTTATGGTAAACAATATGAAAGTTTTCTATTTTTTTGATATGCCTCATTTGATGAAAGTTGTGAGAAATAATCTGATGACACATAATTTTACGTATAATGATCAACTTGTTGTATGGCTACATATACAAAAATTTTATGAGCAGGACAAGAGAAGAAGTTTAAGATTAGCTCCTAAGCTAACTAACGAACATATATACCCTGATAATTGGCAGAAAATGCGAGTCAAATATGTTACACAAGTATTTAGTGCTACTGTTGTTGCTGCTTTGATAACTTATATTTCGTTTGGGGTGCTTGGAGAAGAAGTCATGGGAACAGCTAATTTTATTTCTGATTTTGACAAACTTTTTGATATTTTCAATTCATCCAAATTATTTAATGAAAAACAATTTAACAAACCATTTAGAGGAGAAAAATATCAAATAGATTTTCTATATAAAATGTTAGATAATATAAAGAATATGAAAGTTACTTCATTTGATGGGAAAGATAAAACTAAACAAGTAAAGTTTCTGACAAATTTACAACTAACTATAAATGCATTACTTCAATTATGGGAATTCTTAAAACCCGCCGGATTTCAATATATACTGACTAGGCGAATTAATCAAGATTGCTTAGAAAATTATTTTGGAGGTTTAAGAAACCGAAATGGCAATGCACCTAATCCTACACCACAGCAATTTATAAATGCTTTTAAAAAAACATTTTCATTAAAGTTTCTAATAGTATCCGAAAATGCAAACTGTGCTGACGATTTCTCAAACTTTTTAGCTTTGATGAATTCTAATACTCATATCGATATGTATGAAAGCAATCAAATAATTTTGCGGACAGAATCAGCATTTCAATCAATAAAAATATTAGAATCAGATTATCGTAATCGTGACTTTCTAACTGAAAATTCATTACAATATTTGTGTGGTTATATTATAAAAAAGTTACGTACCTATCATATTTGTTCTATTTGCGAAGCAATTACTTTACAAAATCCATTAGCGTCCAATGCAACAGTATTTATCGAAGAAAAAGCATATGATAAGAGTACTGCAGTTCACGGCAGTCTACTAGTGCCAAGTGAAGAATTTAGCAATTATATATTAACATTGCATAAACATTTTATATTACATTTTGAACAGTATGCCCTACAAAATATAGGACATAAGCTATTTGAAGATATGATACAAATAGCAGTACCATTCAAAGCATGCGCAGAATTTCCTTTAAACTATTTAATAAAACTAGTTATTCGAATCTGTATTTATCATACATTAAAAAGTATAAACCGTAATTTAAAACAATGCAAAGATAAAAAACAAAAAAATCGAAAAATAATTATTTTGTCACACATTTAACTGTTGTTTGATAAATAAATATAAAGTTTAAAAATAATTTCATATTTCTGAATAATTTATATGGTTTCCCAAAATGAGTTACCAATAAGCCTTATATTTCTTTACTCCCAACCTTCAACACATTTTCCAATTCAACCTTTCATAAAACTAACGTATACATAAGCCATGTACCGATATACACTACCAGAAATTTATATTTTATTTTTAAAAATAAGAAAAAGATAGGAATGACATTAAATTTTACTCATATTATTTTAATGGTTTATTATTATTATAATAAAATACAACATTAATGTGTGTGCGTGTGCGTGTGTGTGTGTGTGTGTGTGTGTGTGTGTGTGTGTGTGTGTGTTATATATAAATATTTATGCTCATTAGAAGAGAAAAATACAATTAATTATGTGTTCACCAGTATATACAGCTTTTCAGTAATATATACCGATTTAAACATCGCGGGACAAGGGCCGCCATTTTAGGCTGAGAATGTGGCGGCTAGTCTCAAGGTCACGAAAGTCGGGTACACGAAGATCAAAGGTGCCGCTAGGTACTGTCGCTACTAGTAATGTCTATACTATGTCGCGAGTCAAAACATCCCGCTAGCTACCGCCGCGAGCCGATTCCGTAAATTCGGGAAACTAACGACGCCCCGCCTTTTGCGCTACCACCCAGAGCGTATTTTATAAAACACGATTAATACTTGTAAAGACTGTAATAAGTATACGAACTCGCCGAATAAATTGTATGTAAACCAGCTATTTAATTAGAGCGAATAAATTATATTTAAACCAGATATTCGAGTATAAACCTGAACATAAGCGCTCTTTCCTCCGCACCTTTTTCTCGACCCTGACCACGCCGCGAGCTACGATCCGAGCTTCGAGAATACAGGTTGTTTTAAAATTTTGGCCCATAAATTGTGATGAAACAGTAGGTGTAGAACACCGGTTCTGGGACAGGGGGCAATGAGGGGGGTGAGGGGCGGGGGGGTAACCGAGGGTCGAGGGGGATGACGTCACGCGAGGGGGGGTGAGGGGCGGGGGGGGGGGTAACCGAGGGTCGAGGAGGGAGACACGGCGCGGGGGGGGGGGGTGGATATTTACAAGCGGCGTCTCATATTACAAAGGAGGGTGAGGGGTGTTGACGTCACGCGGGGGAGGGGTGCCGCGTTAGGGTCGCGTAGGGTCCGCGCGGGGGAGGGGTGCCGCGTTAGGGTCGCGTAGGGTCCGCGCGGGGGAGGGGTGCCGCGTTAGGGCCCACCCGTGCCGCCGGCCGCGCCGCCGGCCGCGCCGCCGCCCGCGCCGCCGCCCGCGCCGCCGCCCGCGCCGCCGCCGCCGCCCGCCCGCCCGCGTTCGCGTTCGCGCTCCCGTTTGCGGAAAAATCCGCGTTTTAAAAAAAAAACGTTATTTTACCTTAATTTGGGGGACGCCCGTGTCTGCGCCCGACGGGACGACGATCGAGCGGCAATCGTAATCGCTTATGTCAAGACTCTGTATAGAGGGTCACTATGTGTGACTAAGCAGTGGTAAGTCGGTCAGTAGGTCAGTTATTGTAATCTGAGAGTTACGATATCGCATCTCTTCGCGTTCTCTCTACCCATCCCATTCGCTTTCTTTCGTTCGCGCATCATACGCTCGGTATTTAAATTTTAATATTCTAATAAGGAACAGATGAGGAGGATGTGGAAGGAAAATTAAATAAGTAAAAAATTATTTTAGATATGTTATACATTTATTCATGTTAATCTACTACATCAAAAGATCTCTTTCTCGATGCATCATACATAATATCATCCATAGCATACGCTATGAGTTCGCAATCTACAATTGACGTTTGGTCGTAATAGCTGCGCAAGATACTAAAGGCGTCACATTTTTCAGTAATACGATTTCTTTGTAAAATACTTGCAAAGTCGATGAACCTCTTATCTACCTCTCTCGCAAGCTGATATAGCTCGCGGAAGACATGCTCAACGCAGTGTTCGAGCGTGAGTAAAAAGAGAATAGTTGCAGGTTTCATGTACAAAAAAGTATTGCGCGATGACAATTTTACAAGTTTATCATCACGCATTTGTACAACTTCGAGTATTAGATCTTGAATAGTCAGCGACTGACCGACGGTTGACTGCACGAGTCGCTCGACATCCATGCGTCTATCGATGAGCACCGTCCACGTTCCATGATGCATCGCGATTTGAAATCCTCGGTTGTCGCCAAGGACCAATTCCACAAAAGAACCGTGTGGAGGTCTCACGCTGATCCCAATGTCCAAATATTTGTAAGCTGTAGATGTCAATGCGTATCGTCTGTTGAGTATACGCACCGCACGACGCACCAACGAAGTGCTGTAGAAAAAAATAACGATAAGTTTTAAAATAATAATAAAATTGGAAAAATTATAAAATAGGAGACTCTATAAATAAAACGAAACTCACTTGTTCTCACTCGATGGAGTTGCAGCTTCGGGAATCGGCACGTAATAATTCATGCTTGCACCACCACCACTGTTGCTTCCCGCAGCGGAGTATATTTTTCACTCTCGGTTATGGCAAGTCGACCGTTTGTACAAGACTGACCGTTCGCATAAAATTAACGGAGCGTATACGCGGCAACACCCTACACCCTTTTTTAAAAATATGACGTGGTGGGGGGATTAATGCTTCTAGAACGTATTCTGAGAAAAGGTGTTTATCAAGGTTTTGAGCGAACGTGTTAGGACATGTTTCACTGCATCATTCGATTATGACGTCGCTTAATGCAAAGCGAATGCATTATGGTTCAGGCGGATTAAATATGTAAACAATATTCACGATTAAATATCGATGATAAAAAATGTTTGTCTCGATGAGAATGATTTAATCGTCGCGGTGTCGCGGTGTCGCGGTGTCGCGGTGTCGCGGTGTCGCGGTCATGATCATCATTATTTCTCCGAAGACCTGTTTATCGGAGGGGTTTCGGTAAACGTGCCGGGGCATGTTTCGCGGCGTCACTCGGTTATAACGGTGCGATGTCCTTCGGTGTCCTCTTTATCACTTTTTTCTAGGAAGAATTGTTCATCAGGGTTGCGTGTCAGGACAAGTTTCGCGACGTTGCTCGGTTATAACGTCGCGATGTCCTCTGGTGTCCTCTTTATTGTTTATCGGGGTATATTTCGCGACGCCATTCGGTTACGGCGTCGCGCGTTACAAAGCGAGCGCCGAGATCAGGCTGCTAGAATTTGTAGACAAAAAGTGCGTAAGCAGAACTCACCGTCCAAGGGATATTACCTTTCTGTAACGCATATGAAGAACAATAGATCTGATGACGCTATGCAGTGGATCCATTCGGTTATAGCAGCGCGTATAACAAAGCGAGCGCCGAGATCAGGCTGCTAGACGTTGTGGACAAAATAGCGCGTAAGCAGAACGCAACGTCCAAGGGATATTACCTTTCTGTAACGCATATGAAGAACAATAGATCTGATGATGACACTATGCAGTAGATAGAAGAAGAAGAAACGATACGTGATGTTCCAGTTGGAAGGAGAGAAAAGAATGATAGATGAAATATATAACGATGAGTGAAGCGCGTCAGAGCCATAGTATGTGATTTGGAAGTCTTGCTAGTTCGACGGTAGTTCGCAACGACACCACTAGGCGACGCATGGAGAGATAACTTTCTCGCATTTAAAAGACATTCTGTCGCAAATATAAGGAGAATTCCGGCGAGCAGAAAGATTTAAAAATAGTGCAAAAAAAATTTTTTAAACATGAAAAACCTCAATAAAATTGCGCGCGAACTGTTGGAGCAGTCGCGCCAAGTCGCTACCTTGGGCGAGTATTTCACGTGGGCACAGCGATGCGAGGAAACCGTTGAACAGCTCGAAGAGCACTGTCGCGCCAAGCGTCCGCGGCTCTGGCCTGGAGATAGACATTTATTGGTGTCGAATGTCAGACTACTCGAGGGTGCGAGAATTCAATTAGACAGACGTTTTATACACAGCGGTGGTGATTTGGTGGTCGCGGGCACCAGTAGTGGCGGCGGTGGCAATAACGCGGAAAGACTCGTTTGGCGAGAGATCGATGCCGCGTTCGAAAGCCGTATACTGACCGGTGCGGTGATTAACACAGACTATATCGAACCGCGACAATTTATGGTGGACGCTGCTAGTATAGTGCTCGAGAAAGTGCAAAACGCTATGCAAATACACAACAGCGTGAAAGTGAACACCGTGTTCAACGGTGAGTTTGTGACGGGTGATAAACGTGACAATAAGAGTATGAACACGAATAACTATGCTCTTTTTCGTACATCCGATATGCGCGAGTGGTACGAGCGACACGTAATCGAACCCACACTGGCGAAACTCGAAGAGTTCCAGGAGCGAGATAGCGGGTGGGCCCTATCGCGTATCCTTGATCTTACAATTAATATCAACAGATATGATCCTATGCGCGCGGGGTGTCACCTGGAATTACCGCAAGAGATATTGAGGAAGAAAGCGGTGATTAACGTCCGGTCCATGGACAATGCGTGTTTCGCGTGGTCGGTGGTCGCCGCGCTGTATCCAGTCAAAATACATGCGGAACGGGTATCCTTGTACCCGCATTATACAACCGTGTTAAATGTACAAGACATTGAGTTTCCTATGTCTCTGAAAGGAATTAGTACATTTGAACGACTCAATGACGTATCGATAAATGTCTACACCATCGAGGGACATAAAACGCTAACCGTTCTACCGATACGGCTCACCGACCGGAAGAGAAAAAAGCACGTCAATCTGTTGTACGTGCAAGACTCGCGAGACTACAACGTGGGACATTTCGCATGGATAAAGAACCTGTCCCGCCTCGTGAGCTCACAAATAAATAGATATGAACATAGGAAATACTTTTGCAATCGGTGAGTAATACATTAAACAGAAAAATCATAATATACGATATATTATATTTTTTATATAAAAAATATATGTAAAAATTGCAAATCTTTTTGCAGATGTCTACATTATTTTAGTTCGAGCGACAAGTTGCAATCGCACACGGTAGACTGCAGTGAGATGAACGACTGCGCCATCCGACTACCGAGCGAGGACGACAAATGGCTGAGCTTTCGCAACTACAACAGGAAGGACCGTTTGTGGTGTACGCCGATCTCGAATGCACCCTGGAGAAGATGGATGCGGATGAAAGAACGTCGACGTACGCATATCAACGCCACGAGGTATTTAGCATAGGATACTACGTGCAGTGCTCTTACGACGACTCGTTATGTACGTATCGGTTTCGCCGCGATAAGGATTGCGTCGCGTGGTTCGCCAACGAACTCAAAGAAATAGCGCATCGCGTAAAGGGTATTTTATCCGCCAATGTCCCCATGGAAACGCTCTCGAAAGAACAGTGGCATGCTTTTCACAGCGCGACGCACTGCCACATTTGCGAAAAACAGTTCACACTAAACGACGATGAGGAGCGAGTACGCGATCATTGCCATCTGACCAGTCGTTACAGAGGTCCCGCGCATTCAAACTGCAATCTCAACTATAAAGACTCATATGTCATTCCCGTAGTGTTTCACAATTTATCCGGCTATGACGCACATTTTATCATAAAGGAAATAGCTACCGCGTTCGAAGGTTCGATCGAAGTACTACCGTTAACTAAAGAAAAATATATCTCGTTCACGAAAAACGTTAAAGACACAGCCGATAAATCAGATTCGCGAAACAATATAAAGTTACGGTTCATCGATTTGTTAAAATTTCTCACCACTAGTCTCTAGAAATTGGCATCCTTCCTCGATAAGGACAAATTAAAAATTGTACGTTCCAAATTTTCCGAATTATCAGTCCACGATTTAGAACTACTGACGCAAAAAGGTGTCTTTCCTTACGAATACGTGGATTGCATGGACAAATTGCAGGACACGCGTTTACCGTCGCGCGAATCATTTTACAGTTCATTGGTCGGTGACACTGTATCCGAGAGCGATTACGCGCACGCCGTGAACGTTTGGCAGCGGTTCTCCGTTCGAACCTTGGGAGAATACAGCGATCTGTATTTAAAAACAGATGTATTGTTATTGGCCGACGTTTTCGAAAATTTCCGTGACAGTTGCATCAAAAGTTACGGACTAGACCCCGCTTATTACTACACATTGCCAGGTTTCACATGGGACGCCATGTTGAAGCATACTCGTGTAAATTTCGAACTGCTAACCGATATAGATATGGTAATGTTTATCGAACGTGGTATTCGCGGCGGTCTGAGTCAATGTTCAGGCAGATACGCGCGAGCCAATAACAAGTACATGCAGTCGTAAGATCCATCGAAACCATCGTCGTACCTAATGTATTTCGACGTAAACAACTTGTACGGTTGGGCAATGTGCCAACCACTACCGTACGCCGATTTTCGATGGATCGAAGACGTTTCGAATTTTGATTTTAGCGCGATCGATACGAATTCGCCCACAGGTTATATTTTCGAGGTCGATCTGGAGTACCCACAAAATAAACACGACGCGAACGCTGACCTACCGTTCTGTCCGACGCGCGATAAGCCGCCAGGCAAGCGGCAGGTCAAGCTCCTTGCAACTGTGTGCGATAAGAAGCGCTACGTCATACACTATCGCAACCTTCAGCAATGCACGCGCCATGGCCTTCGAGTTACAAAAATACATCGCGTATTGCAATTCGCTCAATCTCCATGGCTCCGCGATTACATCGAATTAAACACCCGATTTAGAACGCGCGCGACAAACGATTTCGAAAAGAATTTATATAAACTGATGAATAACGCGGTTTTCGGGAAAACGATGGAAAACGTACGTAATCATGTAGACGTAAAATTATTGACTCATTGGGAGGGTAGATACGGCGCGGAGGCAATGATCGCTAAACCAAATTTTCATAGTAGAAGCATATTTTCGGAAAATTTGGTTGCAATAGAAATGCGCAAACTCGAGGTGAAATTTAACAAACCGATCTACGTAGGCATGTGTATCCTCGACATATCAAAGATATGTTTGTATGAATTTCATCACGAGTACATGTCTCCTCTGTATAGCGACAAATGTAAAATTATGTACACCGACACTGACAGTTTGATCTACCGTATAGAGTGCGAGGATGTGTACAAGAACGTGAAACGTGATATCGCTAGGTTTGATACGAGCGATTATCCGGTCGACAACGTGTACGGTATACCGCTTGAGAACAAGAAAGTGCCGGGCTTGATGAAAGATGAAAATAATGGCGCGATCATGACCGAATTCGTTGGACTCAGGGCGAAAATGTACGCTTTGCGAGTCAATGGTAAAAAAGACACTAAGAAAGCAAAAGGTGTCAAGAGTAACGTCGTAGCGCGTACTATAACGTTCGATGACTACACGCGGTGTCTGAACGACGAGATTGAAATGACTCGTCGCCAGTCGTGTATAAGATCAAAACTGCACCAAGTGCGTACAATGTCCGAGAGGAAAATCGCTCTGAGTCCGTACGACGACAAGCGGTACATGTTACCGGATTCGACCGATACGTTACCGTGGGGACATTATCGAATACCCTTGTAACATAATGTATATACCGTATATAATGTATAACGTAATGTATAACGTAATGTATAACGTATAACGTATAACGTAATGTATGTAATATAACGTATAACGTAATGTATGTAATATAACGTAATGTATAACGTATAACGTAAAGTATAACGAATAACGGAACGTATAATGTATGTAATATAACGTATAACGTAATGTATGTATGTATGTATGTATGTATGTATGCAATGTATGAAATATAATGTTTTATATTGGACATGATGTTAATAAAGATATTATATTAGATGGGATAATAAAAAATAATTTAATATTTCATATTATATACTTATGTATTTCATATTTTATTTTCTACATATTTTTCTTAAATGTATTTTATACTTATATATCATATTATATCATATTTCATATTTCGTTTTATACATATTTTTACTTATATTTTATACTTATATTTTATACTTATACTTATATTTTATATTAGATGGGATAATAAAAAATAATTTAATATTTCATATTATATACTTATGTATTTCATATTTTATTTTCTACATATTTTTCTTAAATGTATTTTATACTTATATATCATATCATATCATATTTCATATTTCGTTTTATACATATTTTTACTTATATTTTATACTTATATTTTACACTTGTATGTAATACATATTTTTATGTTCTACATATTTTTTATACAGTAAAAAATAAATGTCTTTATATATTAAATCACGTTGTCCTTGTGTATCCATGAATTGTGCGATCCGTCGAATCCCAGCCATTTCACATAAACCTCGTCACCTCTCCTGCGAAGCATGGTATAAATACAAGGGTATGCTCATTCCGTGGACACCCACTGCGCAGTCAAAGTGTGACGTCACACTCGGCTAGAATCTGATTGGACCGCAATTAAATATGGCCCTGGTGCTTGTTGTTTAGATCCGGAGAAACGTGATTGTGGACATTACCGTATGCAATGTCCTGTTCCGTGAAAGGTTGTGGCAATTATTATCGGAAAACAGAATTGCTTAACGGAAACAGTATAAAATATTTTTCGTTTCCGAAAGATTTAACGATCGCAGCTAAGTGGCTTGCAGCATGCGGAAAACAAAACGTTAACCTTAAAAAAAGTAAGATTTTATATTTCTTGTAAATGTACAAATATAATGAAGTAAATTGCATATAATTTTGTGTGTTAGGACAAGAACCTACATTAGGGTACGCGAAATTAATCGAACCCCATTGCTGTAGCAAATAGATTTAAGAATAAGAAAAAGAAGTTAAATTTACGAATAACAAATCTTTTTCGTAGCGTCTTTATATATGTTATTATTATTGTTGTCATATTATTGTTTAATTCCTACAAAGTGGTATGAGGAGGAAAGCTGAACAAAGCCAAAAAAATATTGACATTTTTTTGGTGGCTCTGTATCAAATTTTAAACGAAAACTTTCTCGTCTACTCTCGTATTTTTAAATGCTCTTTATATTATGCTATGAAATTTTATGTTCTTGTATTTTCTTTCTCCTTTGTACGCTAAAAGGTTTATTACCCGTTAATAAAGATTATTATTATTATTATTATTTTTATATATTTGTTTTGTAAACTTTTCTATATTTATTGAGTTTATAATGTTTATTTATATTATATTTTGTTACAGGGTATTTATTAATTCATAAACTATTACTTTACAACAGATTTTTTCCCTGCAAACTTGAAATTAAAATAATATATCTGACGAGACTGCCGCTAACATAAGCTGTTTGGAAACAGCAGTTTGAAATTTACCGCTTATCTGTGACGTCACACTTTGACAATTCTGATTGGTCGCATGCGCATGAGCATACCCTTGTATTTATACCATGCTGCGAAGTACTTTCTCCACGAGATACACGTCTGGATAAGCCGCGCGATGCAGCTCGTGCTCGTAGAATCCTCCGGTGACAGATTTTCCTCGATAGTCTTCGAGTAGATAGGTAACGGGATTAGTACGCTGCACTTTAACAATTTTAAAAACCTCGGTCGTCCAATTCGGCGTGTAACCTTTCTCGAAAATTGTCTTGTACTTGCTGACGCGTACCGGGTCGCCTACTTTGAACTTTGCCGGACCCGCGATCTTTATCTCGCTGTACACCGTGTTCAAGAGTCTTTCGGCGATCGCGGGAGTAACGTCGACGGGCCGCACGCCGATCGTTCGATGTTTGCGCGCGTTGTAATCCGACACAAGTCGCGATAACGCGTCGACCCACTTGTAAGTCCCATTGAGCGTAAACATCTTCCACATGTCGTTCTTCAACGTGCGATTGAATCGCTCGACGACCGATGCTTTCATCACCGAATATGTAGAATAATGATTGATGCCGTGTTTTCTCATGAGACGCTGCACGTCAGCGTTGTAAAATTCTTTCCCCATATCGGTTTGCAAGTTTTTCGGACACCTCTTGCTGTCTCGAATTATCTTAGCGATAACGTCGGCTGTCTCGCTTCCGCCTTTACTCTTGAGTGGCACGGCCCACGCATACTTGCTCAGCACATCGATGACGGTAAGTATGTAGTGGTAGCCTCTATTGAAACGCGAGTACGGACGCATCTCGACGATGTCAGCCTGCCACAGGTCATCGTACCCACGCACGATGACGCGTCTTCGGGGAAAATTTTTTCTCGCCGGTGCGTGCAGTTCCTCGACGAGTCGTCGTTTTTCGATATTTTTGCGTCCATCGGATTTCGACGATGTCATGTTTTTTTAACGGTGTGTAATAATACGCGCAAAGAAATTATATCTCAAACTTTTTTTTCTGTCTTTAACCAATGACATTCAATCAACCATTTATTTCCGTTCATCATCGCTCAATAGCGGTTTCTTTGATTGAGCGGCTCGTTGCCGCGCGGCTCAATTTATAATAAGACCGGCCTCGCGAAGTTCCTCGATGATCGACAGGATCTCGTTGTCGTGGGCATTGTTGCCAGCGTTGCGCGAAGCGTCGAGCAATCGTAGACGATCCACCAGCTCGGTGGGATTGTCCCAGTGCACGTAATCGATCTTATTGTCGGTCAGCGTCATCGCACGAGGCGCGAATAATCCTTTTCCGGATTGTTTCTTTATAGATGCGGGCGGTATCAATTTCTTGATTATATTCGTGTACTTGAATCCCCTGTTGGACTTTACTCGCCCGAGAGGATCATGATTGGCTCTATGAGTGCTCGTCTCGAACAGTATATTCATGTACTTGTGCATATCCTCCTCCGTGTACATGTTTTCATCAGGCTTGTTTTTAAAGATCAACTCGTAAATACCGGGTGTGCCGATGTAACTTACGTCACCGATATGTATGTTATCCACGCTGTCCACCTTGAAACGTTTATTACCGAGCATCATTCCATCGTTGCCGAGATAAACACCGTACACGATATCTATATCGCTCCTTGGTTTGACGCTCATAAGAGCACCGATGTACTCTTGACCCAATGGTCCCAAGGTATCGTGCAACGCTTCTCGATCCTCAGGCGTTTCCAACTCCTTTCGAATAGACGTCGCGAGCTCCGTGTCGTTCGTGAGTTCAAAAACAGGCATGTTTGCGGGTAATTCGAACTTTATTGTAGGCTGCACTTTTCTCGCCGTTACGTATGGCGGAGATGATATCGGTGAAGATGAGGTTATCGGTGTAGAGGTTATCGGTGGTGGCACATCCAGTAAAGCTTTCGATCGTTTCGATTGGCTAGATTTACGCGGTGCCGGTGGGTGATCCGGCCATTTTCTCTTTCTCGGCGTCGCATCCTCGGAAAACGTTTCGATCTCAGCGTCGCTCTCCGGCTCCTCTTTCTTCACCGCGATCGATTTGTCGGCGATCTTTTGCAACGGCTCGATGAGAGGCTTAAAGTGCGTGTCCAACTCAATGTCCTTCTCGATCTTACCGGTCTTCATAGCGCGAAGTTTCTTGCGAATCGACTCGCTCGTTTTCGCAATCTTCTTCGCAACCTTCTCGCGCTCGCGGATATCCATGCTCTTGTCAATCGCAGCCATCGCGGAAAATACGTAAAGTGACGCTCTCTCCGACGTTTCACCTCGACGAGGTACCGACGACGACTGACCGCTTTTGCGGTATCGCGAACATGTTAAAGCCTTTTCTGTATCGACCATTGTTGAGCGGGCTGTCCTTGTCTATCACTACGAATCCGTACTTGCGCTGCCAACATTCGCTGCCCAGCGCGCTGAATTCATCGTACGACATGTCGGTATTCACGTGATCGTTGTACACGTGTTTCAGATTGGTTCCATCCTGTTTGAACAGGATCAGCAGGTTCGCGTTGTCGCGTATCAGATGTTTAGGTATTCTCGTGTACGTCTAACAGAGATAAAAACAATCGATGTTCGAATGCCTACCCATTGAAAAGTACTCTCTCACGGCGTCTTGCTTGTCGCATGCCACGTCATCAAAAATGAATATCGAGTTTGAACACGCATCGCTCGGCGGAATGACGTCACTGTTGTTTGAGAACGTAAAGTAGCCGATTTCGTCGATCGACGTCAATAAATTCTCCAGATATCGATATTTCGGTTGCTGAGCGACTTTGAGTACACGTACACGTTCTCGAAACGCACACCGTGCGGACTTTCCAACAAGCTTATCAGAACGTTGGTTTTACCGCAATTCGAGGGGCCGCAAATGATGGCGCATATAGTGGTCGGTAGCATCGTACCGTGCCTGCGCTTCTCCGCGTTGCCCCCCATCGACCGTGATCTGTCGTCGCAGTTCGTCACGCGAATCGCCTGTGGTTGTCGCACGAATCTCATTTTTTTCGCATTGCTGACCGGAGGGCTGGATCGGACGCCTATTTATAAGTGCGCGAATCCGCGAATCGCTCAGTAGCGGAAAAATGTTCGTCCTGTTATCAAGACCTTCCGATATTCGCGATTGCAGCGCCGAGCAGCTACAATTTGTACCGAAGGCTGTTCTGTTGCAAATGTGTGGCGATCACGTCCACGACGTGTGGGACAAGCTTCCGGAACATATAAAGGCGGATTCGGAGATTCAGCAATATCGTCGGTGCTTAAAACATTATAATTTATCGCATCATCGAACGCACATCGACGGTCCGGCACCGTTGATAAAAAATTGCGGCGAATGCCAGCGAAAAAATTAGGCAAAGGCCTGTTCAACAGCGCGATAAGCTCACTTCCGTTCGAATTGCACATTCCCGGCTATCAGTTTTGCGGTCCGGGCACTCGGCTGAAGGAGCGATTAGCCAGAGGTGATTCGGGTGTAAATCCACTGGACGCGGCGTGTCGCGAGCACGACATAGCGTATTCGCGTAACAAAGATCTCACCGGGAGACACGCGGCGGACAAGGTACTCGTCGAGCAGGCGCTAGGACGTGTCATCGCGAGAGATTCGACTCTCGGAGAAAGAGCTGCCGCTACAGCCGTCTGGACGGCCATGAATGCCAAGCGGAAATTAGGAATGGGTTTGCGAACCGTGAAAAGAAGAGGAGGAGAGCGTCGAAAAAACGGATACTTCCGGCGGCGAAACGAGGCGGCGTATTGCCGCTTCTACCGTTGCTGGGAGTTCTCGGTTCCCTGGCCGGTGGGGCGGCCGGGGTCGCAACGGCCGTGAACGCTAGCAAAACCGCGCGACGTCAGCTGGAAGAGATGCAACGTCACAATCGCGCCATGGAAGGCCGCGGACTTTATCTCGCTCCGTACAAACGCGGACAGGGAACTTGCGTCGAAGAAAAAGAAGGAGAGAGAATAAGAAAAAAAAAACGTCAAAGAGACGTTGAAAATGCCCACAAGTATTACGACTAACGTGCAATTGAATCGATTGGCGAAACACATGCGCGTACCGTTCTTCAGGGGTTGTTTCATGCGTGACTCGTTACCGATCGGTGGTATACGTCGAAACGAGAGTGGCATTGTAAATTTGGACGATGCGGCGGGCCCCGGTACTCACTGGGTAGCGTATGCAAAGAGGGGAAACCGCGCGATGTATTTCGACAGTTTTCGGTAATCTTCGACCGCCGAAAGAGTTGACGCGATATTTCGGACCGAGCGTGACGAAGGTGGAGTACAATCACACACCCGTTCAGACATACGATCAGAATATTTGCGGACAAGCGTGCCTGCGATTTCTCCTGACGATCGACGACGATCGGCGTGAATTTAAAGCCTGACGACGCGCCGTGGAGACTCAGTGTTAGTCGAACAGTTTTCCCGACATGTCTATGACATTCACGCTTGACCGGGAACAGCAGCATCCTCGCGGTGCACTACTTTCCCGCCGTAGATTTGAGCGACGGTGACTACAAGCTCGGTCTAACGGTTTTTGAGACTTATCACACGATACCGAACGTTAATTCTTCGAATAATAAATTCTACTTTGACGAGGATGACACGGAAATCACGATACCCGAGGGATTGTACTAGATACGAGCGATACACGAGTTTTTGAAACGCGCTGTTTCACGGAAACGTCCGCGAAGTGACCGACGCGTAGTTCGTTCCATCAGCGATAATCGTACGTCGGTCGCGGATATCGCGCGAGAGGAGACCGCTCGCGCGAATGGTGACGATGACGACGACGACGACGGCGACGACTACGACGACAACGCGGAGTACGAGGATGACGAGGCTGTAAAATATCGCTAGTGCTCCGTGCTAATTACAACACGATGAAGAGCGAGATTAATTGCGCTTTCAGAGTAAACTTTAGCAGACCAAACAACATTGGATCGCTACTGGGATTCTCGTCGA